>WTXE01000419.1:0-19739 GCA_022496225.1 Russula aff. rugulosa BPL654 | reverse complement strand
CTGAGATTTACGTGAGCTTTGCTGTTCCTTCCCATTACACAGCATTGACTCAGGGGTCCCGCAGATTACTCGACACATTTCATCTCTTATCTCCGGCAGACGTTTATTCTGAAGCTAGCGCGCGCTATGATGATGTTCGGTGGTCCGACGCATCGCCTCCAAGCCCAGATACAGAGCACTGCGCGCGTCCTCGAGATCTCGCTCTCATGCCTGTACCTCCCGGATGTGATGTTGGTAGCGTTTGATGACGACGTTACAAGCACAAGCAGCGTCAAGCTGATACGCCAAGGCTCAGCGCTGGACCTTGGCAAGTTACAAGATGCGCACAAGGTATACTGGCGTGTACGTGTTTATCTATAGCGAGATTCTGAAGGTCAGCTGAGGTGTCAGATTGCAGGTTATACACGATGACATCTCAGTCACGGAAGCGTCTGCCGCGCTGGATGCGCTCATGCTTTCAAAGCCCCTATACTCTCCTCTCCAGCTCATTTTTTTCGGGGGGATGGCATCCGCCTCAATCTGTAGTGTATCGTTTAACGGCTCGTTAGTCGACAGTCTCATTTCGTTCCCACTGGGTGCACTGCTCGTCTCCGTTCAGATATTATCGGTTAGAAACGAACTGTACTCCAACGTATTTGAGTACGTTGCTATTTTTCTTCTGCCCATACCTTTTGTGACCGCACGACATAGGATCACAATCGCGACTTTGTTGAGCTTCCTCTCTGGTGCCCTGGCCCAGACTCATAAATTCTGCTACTCCGCTGTCGCATCATCGTCGGTTGTCCTCATTCTTCCGTAGGTAACTCTTTCGCCTCATCGCTTAGATTCCCAAGTAAACCTATTCTCCGCTAAGGGCTTTATCGTGCTCTGTGGCTCTCTTGAGCTTTCTTCCCGCAACATTGTCGCTGGGGCTGTGCGCCTTTGCTATGCCCTCATGTACTCACTCTTCCTTGGTTTCGGACTCGCAATCGGTGCCGAATTCTATGAGAAAATGACAGGCCTCCCAATTTTTGGGCCAGAGGACTACTGTGCGCGAGCAGCCACAGTAACGCGCCGTGGTATAGAAAGACGCCTTCGCAATACTGGGGTGAGCCAGCCCGCCTCTCTCTTCCGCTAGGCTGGAATGAGTCTGATATTCGCTCCTTGCCCACAGCATTCCTGACCGTACCCATGTATTCACTGTTCCTCAGTTTGCGCAACCAAGCGCCATGGTACCGCAAGGAGCTTGTGAGTTGATCATGCTTAGATGATGAGGGTATACAAAGTCAGGAACTCGAAAATAGGCTGTCCTCGTGGCAATTGCTTGTGTTGGTTGGGTCACCAATCACTTTGTCGGCACTAGGTTCCCAAATCAGAGCGAGATCAGTGCCGCGGTTGGGTCGGTGCTCCTCCTCACTTCCCCGGTTCCTCGTTGTTTGACTATCCAACGGGCGTACAGTGCATTCGCCGTGGGCGTCATCGCGAACATATACGGTCGTTTCTTCCGGGGGAATGCCTTTGCCGTCATGGTAAGGGAATCTATCTGTGTTTGATGGCGTTGTCCTAAAATAAGCTGAATCGGGTATAACCGGCACGTTCCCAACAACCCGAAATCCCAAATCCCAAATCAATCAGATCACAGGCATATTATTTCAACTGCCGTCTGGCCTCGGTAGCGGCGGCTTGCTCCATTTTGCATCTCAACAAGCCTCCGGCAGCTCCTCATCCACATCGTATCTGACCGGGTTTCAAGTCGCCCTGCAGCTTATTTCAGTCTCCGTCGGGCTGACCGTCGGACTCAGTATCTCGCTCGTCCTCGTTTTCCCCATCCAGTCGCGGAAGCGAAAGAGCGGCGTATTTAGCCTCTAAATATATATTTTTCTTCGATCCCAATAAATTTTTGTGTTTCATCATCCGTACATCCATACATCCATACATACCCCATCCATCCATCCATCCATCCATCATCTTCCTTATCTTAAATTTACGTGATGATTGATTGTGTTACGTCGAAGAATTCATTCACCGTAATTAATCCGTAAATGTCGTGATCATGGTCTGTTTCATTACTGTATCGATTTCGCCCCGTCTGGCCCTCGCGTAACACTCGTAGAAACTACTGTAGCCGACTTTCTCTATTATCAACTGCGTCGATGATGCAGCCCTCATTTTTGTACTCGCCTAACGTTATTTCTCAGGGAAGTCTATGTTGTTCGGGCAGGTACGGTACTCTAGCCACGGCAGGCTTTTTTTTTTTGCCAGTGAGGCCATGAGACCTTGTCTCGCTCGAGCTACCCTCGTGCATCATGATGTAAATGACGCAAATTTCGTGTGGCGTTTTATTCGATGGGCTTTGAGGGGTTTATCGAACACTCTAAGGTAATCAGCCCATCACTGTCGTGGACGCAGCACAGGTCTTCTACGGTCAAATGAACCCGAACGTAAAATCCCGTTGTTAACGTTATAGTTATCTTGGCAAGGTAGATTGCCCTCAAGGACCCAAAAACAATTGCCCATGTAAAAGGCTAGAATTGCACGAGGTAATAAGTCCAACCATAGATATAATAAACCAATTGTGAACAAAGTGAGAGGGGGCGGGGTATATACCGGTCAACGGGCACATCGTAGGGAAAGAGTACAACGCTGCGAGAGTCGGGATGCCAACCCCCCCATGCGGTGTCCAGACACCGCCCGTGAACCGAGGAAATCGTAAAATGACGTAGTGAAGATTAAGAGGTGTGAGGTCAGGATTGCCAATATGGCGAGAAGAGGGGCACAGAAACTACACATTTGGTAAATTTGAGGCAAGGAAGACGACTTTGGGCGTGGACCGACAAGAAAATGAAGGGGTTTAAATTTTCAGGACCTCAGTCAAGCAAATCTGTAACTAGTGAAGGGAGCCAGGAAAGGGTGTAGGAAATTACATAGTTACAAAATGGGGTTACAAATCGCCAGAATCAAAGGGGCGATCACCTGAAAAAAGGGAGAAAAGACTGGTGCTTAGTGTGTTCCTCCGTAGGCATCCTCCTCTGCCATGCCGCTATACTGGCTCTCCAGCGTGATACGCTTCTTGTTGTCATCTAACCCCTCTTCTGTATGCGGAAAGGGAGGTTGATATAGCGTACGCATACCACCTTGGGCGCCAACACCAGCATAGGTTGGGGATGGGACGGTTGGTCCCGTGGCGATGCCTGCACCTCCAGCAGCACGACGCTCGGCATACGCGCGCAGCATATCATCTGGGGACATCACATTTGCGGGCATGGCTTGCATTGGCATAAAGCTTGACATGGCAGAGGCGGGCTCGGGGCTGTGCGGGCTGTGAGTTGGGGATGGGATAGCCGGGAAAGTTGTGGACTGAGCGGAGAAAAGGAGTTCAGGCTCTTCTCCTCCAGCCGTGGGGGAGGGATCTCCAGTGCGCATCACTAGAAACAGAAGATCGAACCGAGAATAAGAAAGGCGAAAAGGAAAGACACGCACAACGAAGAGCAGGCATGACTGCATCAACACTCGAGAAGGGTTTGGTATCCTTTCCTGCAAGATGTGCTTGGATATCCTCTATGCTGAGGGTCTCGGGGCCATTGGTCTGCGTAGGCGACATGGATTCATGGTCCGAGTTGAGTGTGGGGGTCTGTGAACCCTCCCATCTGCGATCTGGGAGGGGTGGAATGATGGCAGTGTGGAAGGCGCGACTGGTGACGGTACGGCGGCTTTCCGAAGTCGGGCGCACATCAGGGGCGAAAGATACGCGCGAGACGCGCTCAGCCAAGATCTGACTGGTTGCGAGAGAAGAGCGGAGCTGTGCGGTACCATTGCTCGCACCGGGTAGGACGGTACGAGTCCTTGCACCAATACCTGCCTGACCGCCTTCGACGATAGAGGAGGCGGGGCGAATATTACCAAAGGAAAAGGATGAGGTGCGGTTGCTTGGGTCGCCTGCAATGCTACCGCGGATAGCGGCCTGTGCGCCGGCGACAGAGATGGGTTTCCAGTCGGTAGAGATAGTACTCATGCGCCTGTCGACAGCCTCGCTCCACCGCTTACGCTTCTCTTTACCAGACTGGCGTCTCAACTTGACAAAGGCGGCAATGGCGATGCCTATGATGAGAAGAAGAGGGATGACAACTGCGGCGGCAACTTTGCCCCCGGAGGTATGGTTGTCGGTGAAGGGGCCATTGTTCACGACAGTGACGGCACCATCGGGCTTGGAGGTGTCAGCGCTAGCAGGAGCGCCAGAGGAAGGAGTTTGATATGTGACGGTAAAGATAGGGCCAGGAGGAAAGGCGGCTTGGAAAGCCGGGGTATTAGCAGGGACGATAGAGAACTGGAGATTGACGGAACTGGTGGAGTTCCACCACTTTGGTTGAAAACTAGTCTGGTAGGAACCGGAGGGAAAATAGACATTATGCCAGATGTGGATGCAGGGGTCGAGAGCGCCAGGGGCATAGAGGTATATGTCAACGTAGCTTGTAGTGAGACAAGACGGGTCCCAGGCGATATCGATAGGTGTAGAGTATGGTAAAGACTGAGAGACGGTCGGAGATTTGTAGAACCCGCCAGTGCTGCAAGCTAAAAAGAAAGGGACTGGTGAAAAAAGTATGGGACGCGGAGAAAAAAAAGACATACACGAGTTGGCGCGTTTCTGAGGCGTACGAATATGAGCGAACGCCCCGCCCCGCCTACCGCTGTGAGAATCAACCATGTTGACCATAGAAAAGAAAGGAAGGTGACCGCTAGACAAGCGGATGGAAGGGAAAGGGAGGGAGAGGGGAAGGGGAAGGGGGGGAGAGAGAATAAAGAAAAAAAAGGCAAGATAAATTGTCTCGGACGAGGCGAGAAAAGGCCGCAAGAGCGAGCACAACGTAGTGACGTTGCTTATGTCACCCGCGGATCTGCGGAGTTTCGGAGTTTAGGCCCTGTCATGTGTGGGAATGTCTAAATGTCCACTAATCGGAAAAGCACGGCCCGTTATGATGGACAGGGCAGACTCTGCCGACCATGTTCTCCGCTCCCTGAAGATAATATCCGACAGGATGTACACAGCAGAGGACTCTCTCGCCTCCATCAAGGCTTCCGAGGATTGGGAGAACAACCTTGATGCCAAGAACCGTCATGGCTTGGGCGACATTCCGCAACCTTCCAACTCCTCGGCTGAATCGTCTCAAGGCCTCCGCATCTTCACTTCCTCCTTTCAACGTTACAACTTCCCTTGAGACTTCCTCGTCATCCGGTACCCCTCTTGTCGTCCCTCCCGGTCCACTCAGTAATACCGCATTTGAAACCGACAAGAGTGCAGTATACGAGCTTCGTCTCGTGAAGGCTCAGGTTAGCGACGTCGTTCGCGTCTGTGATGCCGTCGCCCATGATGACCTGTCCCATAGGATCACCGTCCCCGTGCAAGGTGCCTTCATGGTCCAAGTCAGGGATGTCATCAATCGAATGGTTGATAAACTCGTTCAGTTTGCAAAAGGGGTCACCCGTGTCTCGCAGGTGTTCGATACATTTTGGCGGATATGCATCCATGGACGGTGTCCAGGGTACCTGGGCCGATCTGATCATCAACTTGAACGTGAGTTTGGTCTTCTTCCGTTATCTTACCCTTGTTTAATGCTATCCCCGAACTGTTTGATATTTCTCCGTGTAGAAAATGGCGAGCAATATAACGAATCAGATGCGCACGATTTCGGAGGTCACCAGCGCGGTCGCAATGGGCGACTTGTCCAAGCGAGTCCAAGTCGACGCACAGCTTGAGATGCTCGAAGTAAAGATCACGGTTAGTACGATGGTGAACCAACTATCAACGTTGGCTGATGAGGTTACGCGTGTTTCTCTACAAGTCGGAACCGAGGGTATCCTGGGCGGACAAGCCACTGTCCCACATGTGCAAGGTATCTGGAAGGTATGTAAGGTCAACCTTGCATTACCTCGCAAGTGGTATGGCTAATCGGGTCTACAGGTGCTGACCGACAACGTAAATTTAATGGCAATGAACATGACGGACCAAGTGCGCTCGATCGCCGAGGTAGCCAACTTGGGCCGTAACGAGCGGAGATCTGCCAAGGCTGTCGAAGTTGACGTACGCGGTGAACTCCTCGATCTGAACAAAACCGTTAATGGGATGACCGAGAGCTTGAGCGACATTGTCACTCGTGTGGTGCACGAGGTCGGAACAGAGGGTCTTCTGGGCCCTGGGCAAACGTACTGCAAACGTGACAAACGTCGGCGGTGCATGGAAGGTTTGTTTTGTGCCTTTTTCAGAAAACTTCTTTCGATAGCAGTAATGTCAACTTTTTCTGACCCCAGGACTTGACGGACTGTGTGAACGTGATGGCAGCTAATGCGAGTTGCACAACTTGCACGCATGACTTTTCTCATAGAGGAATTGTAGTTGACTTCACAAGCGCGTACTTTCGCCATGGCGACGGTAGGTACAGTAACGGTTCATGGCCTGGATAATGACGTAATGTCGATGCCTTATCAGACGGCTGTTGCTCGGGGAGATCTGACGCAAAAGGTGATCGGATTGTCTGTGTCTGGAGAATATCTGCACTTGGTGAATACAATTTGGTGAATACAATCAACGACTTGGGATTTTTCGCTTTAGAGATGAAGAAGGTGCACTTGAAGTGGATACCCAAGGCAATTTAGGTGTGCAGCCGAAGTCGGCAACGCCCAAGGAATCTGGCGAGAAATCACGTAAGTGACCCTCACTTTCAAGTACCGTATTGACCCGAAATTATTGCCAAAGAATGTCAGTCAACACCATGGCCAGCAACTTGACCGACCAAGTTCGAGCCTTCGCCCAGATATCGTCAGCCCCAATAACAGTGACTTCGTGCGCTTTATCACCGTCGAAGCTAGCGGTGAGACCCTTTGAAGACACAAGTCAATCGGATGGTTTCCAATCTGCGCGACAACATCACGAACGCTATCTCCAGAGAAGCCGCACAGCTCGTAAACCGTAGAAAATCTGAGCCACAGTACTTGGCTACGTTGCCCACGAGATAAACTAAGTTCCACCGGAACTCCTCCCTCATTCGTTCTCTAAGTCAACCTGGGCCCCGATGAATATTATCATTGGGACGGCTGAGATCTCTCTGGAAAGCGAGCTGAACAGATCACAACAGGAGAATTGGTTACACGTCCAAAGCCTTGCGCGGTATTATCTGTTGATCATCAACGATCTCTCGGATATCCCAAAGCGTAAGTGCCACAGGAAGCATTTCCCGACTCATTTGTTGACAAACGTCCGGTAAGTTGAAACTGGTCGGTTCAACGGATCGGACGTTTGTCAAGCAAGTTTCCTTCTCATTCCGGCAGACCGTCCTCGGTATTCTCAAGACTCTGGTCGTCCGCGTGGCCGGTAAAAAAGTCGACCTCATCTACCAGACATCCCCGACCAGCTCATCGGTGATTTCCTACGCCTTCAACAAGTCATCACGAAGTTAGTAAGAAATGCTATCGAGTTCACCCCCAACAAAGGCCACGTCTCACTCAGTCGCCGTCGCCTCGCCCTCGATCAGTCCACTGTGACCCTAGAGGTTTGCGTCTCGAAAAACTGGATTAGCATCGCCAAAGACCGGTTGAACATGATCTCTGATGCCTTTAGCCTTTGCACAGGCGGACTGTTCGACGATTAGGGTGCGTGCCGCCTCATACATCTGCTCCTCAGCCAACAAACCTGATGTTTTTTTTTTAATAAAGGAACCCAGAGGCGTGGGTCTAGGGCTATCCATCTCGAAGTACCTCGTTTCCCTTATGGGCGGGAGTATGTGGATCGAAAGCGTGGCCGGCGAGGGCGGCAAGTTTTTGGAATCGGAACATCTTATTCGTTGATACACAATGCGACCGCACAGGAGTGGTGGATCGGATTCAGGAGCTCAGACTCATGTCGTACGTGATCCACGATTCGCTGGAGGTCGCGGACAATGCGACATGTCCGCACATCGACATCATCCTCGTCGATTAACTTAGCGTGGTATGTTACAATGACATTTTCTAGACGTTCCCCTTCATGGACTTGGCATGACAGGCCGAAACGATCCGCGAGTACGAGCGTTTAGGGCAGATTCCCATCGTTTTATATGCGCCAGTGTGTTCCGTATTGCGCACTCTCTGGGTACCTTGCGCTGACAGCGGTGTTCGCCAGGACCTTCCTCGCTTGAATGGTACGTAGCGGTAACTCACTGGATAGCGCTGGCTGATAGACTATCTTTGTTAATCCGCACCATCACAGTGGAGTGGTGTTACGGGGTAACGGCGCCCTTGAGCGGCCAAGACCTCGCATCAGTGCTCATCCCTTTTTTCAAGTCTAGTCCCGTAGCGCCAACGAACGACGTGAAATTTGATATCCTATTCGCTGAAGACAACCTTGTGTACCAGAAGGTGGTTATCAAGATCCTCCTGAAGTACGGGCACACAGTCGAGATTGCGGAGAACGGGTCGCTTGCTGTGGACGCGTTCAAAGCGCGGGCTACACAAAATCGGCCGTTTGACATCATACTCGTGCGTATGGCAAGCCTTTGCTCTTGCGTGCCTGAAGTAAACCGATTACTGTACCCGACACGCCGCAGATGAATGATTCTTTGCATATTATGGACGGCATGGAGGCGACAAAGTTGATCCGCACGTATGAGACGCACAATAACCTCACGCCAACGTCCATTATTGCCGTAACAGCGCACACAGGCCGGTACGTATTCCTTCCATGCTAAAGTGGCGGTGGGATTTGTGACGTTTCGTGCGACGTTTTTCAGTGATTGGTGATAGGGAGCGATTTCTTGATGCGGGCATGGTGAGTTACGCTTTTTTTCAGTTGATGGATGGCAAATACTGATACGTGATAGGATGACCACAGTGATTGACGGATATGAGTGCGGAGCCTGTACGTCGTGGTGACCATCTGAACTTAATCGCCAAGTTTGCCAACGAGCAAGCGAGGCAGCGAGGACATCCTATCCCTGTGGATGTCTCATGTGTGTGTGTAGTCCTCCTGTCCACGTCAATTACCCTAGGGGTTGCACCTACGGTATACTTCATTCATCCCACCCAACCTTCGGAGCTGTCTGGCAGTTGGCCCTGAAGGGGTCCTCATGGCCGCAGCCCAAGCAAAATGATATGAGTTGTGTCCCATGCTAGTGATGAACGTGTATCAACGAGACGAGCTGCGTACGACAATCCATTCTCAGTGACCACGTGCTTCGTAATAATTTTTAGCTGATCGATGACTAAGCGAAGCAAGCCCTGCAGTAATCACATTCAAATTATTCCAGTCAAAGGTTACAGTAGTGGTATAAAGTAAGTTAATCCAAGGTACTCTCTGGCGATGTCTCTAGCGCTTCAAACTCGGGTCAATCCCGCCTTGTTTGCACATACGGTTACACCCGTCGTTTCTGCTCATCGTCTACCAGCCCAGGCTGGCGACATGTGACGAAACCTTTTTTTCACTGCTACCGCAGTACCGAACACATCCACACTTCCGCTTGTGACGCCCTCCAGAGTAAAATGCGATGCGAAGGTGTACAGCGTCGCGAGCGATACGCACCATTAAGTTGCACCTGCGAAGATCACATTGATCATGATTGGTGACTATGCATGTCGATAGAGGGAACCGCTCACCTGCAGTGCCTAAGAAAACCATAGGCCCCACGAGGTCCTGCATTCGAGCTCTATAGTGGTCTATGGTGGTGGTTGACGTGGGAACATAGGCGGAGCCAATTCCCATGACCGAAACTCCTCTTCATACTCGCGCCACGCGTCGCCGATTG
The DNA here is from genome assembly GCA_022496225.1 of Russula aff. rugulosa BPL654. Classification (NCBI taxonomy): domain Eukaryota; kingdom Fungi; phylum Basidiomycota; class Agaricomycetes; order Russulales; family Russulaceae; genus Russula; species Russula aff. rugulosa BPL654. Next base: position 9,993 of record WTXE01000419.1, on the reverse strand, counting down.
CAATTCGGGCTCCCGAGGTGACCTGATTCAGATCAAGGCCAAAGCGTAGCGTTTCTAATGTGTCCCATAGGAATTCGGCGCGTGTTTTGTCGACGCCTGGGAGGAGCGGCACCACCCCCGTCAGAACATCCACAATGGCCAGCAGATTACCGTCACGGAGGATCTCCTCGTCCGAGAGGGATGCCAAGTTCGGGCGCTCGGTTTCCATCAGTCCCTGCAACACCTTGCGTAGCTCCGCGATGCGCAACGCCTTTGTCGTCGCCTGCGAGAAGACCCGCCGCATGTCCTTGACCACCACCCGCACGCTGAGCGCTGCGGTACAGCGCGCAACCAGTGCGACTGCAGGGTCACGCGAACCTTTGAGCGCACGGAGCGAATCCAGCGTTGCCTCGCCGAACATATGATCCCATTGTGGTACATGATGGCGTCAAACCAACGCACGATGTGCCATAAAGCGTCGACGCACACGGTTGGGGCGTGCAACTGCGTCTTAAGTAGATGGCCGATGCGATGTCCGAGTTGTATATCGGAAGCATGTAAGAGAGTGTAGAGCGTTATCGAGGAGGGAGTAAGCTGTGGAGGATCGGATGTGATCGCTACTGGTCCAAGGAAACCTGGGATGCCCGCAATGAAGGACTCGAGTTCGGATGTCTCACGGAGAGACTTCAATGTCCAGCTCATGAAAAGGCGTCAAGCTCTGAAGCTGCACCGATCGCGGACTTCTCAAGGTCATACCGCAACCCCCAATAAGTCGCTCTTTGCACTTGCCCACATACTCTTTTAGGTTCATACGCCTCGACGTCCATTTTGGAGAAATGATCTCGGATATGCGTCTAAAACGGAAAGGAAAGTGAATTGAATCGCCTGTACGAAACGCCAAAGTGGACCCGACATTGGTGTCACATAGGACAATCGCGATAATAGAGGGGAAATACGGTGAACACCACGTATATCTTGACGCCGATGAAGACAAAACTCAAAAGGATCCACGCCAGGATACGGTTGATTTGGAAGAGAAATTCGATAAGGCCGGCGAAGAAAAGGAAGACTGAGGCGTGGAGGAGAAATGGTACAGCAGTCGCAATGGTACCAAGCCGGAAACGGAGTACGCCTTGAAACAAATAAGTGCGCACTCGCCCGGCGTTGCAGAGATGATGGAATTTGTGTGGTCAAGAGATACTTGCGGGCCCATTGTTGGACGAGGTAGCCGCAAGAGCGCACGAGACGCTTAGGGTGAGGCTAAGAAACCAGAGATGTTGACCCGCAGCATGGACGCGGGAACGTGGAAGCTTGGTAATGAAAAGGGGGGAGGAGGTGCCGATCCTGTTGCTGAAGCAGAAAGCTGCTGCGATATTTGGGTGAGGAGCTGGTTGGTGGTATCACTGGAGTTCCTTATAAGATATTTGTAACCGTCTATGAGGAATGCCGCGACCGTCGCAGCGAAAAGGCCGTCTATCAAAGTCTCAGGCTTCCATGGAGTAATGCAGAAGTTACGGTACGCACGAAGAAGAGGATACCATCCATGTCGCCCTTCCAACTTTCTGCGAGGATCTTGTCATACTTCTCACCCTCTTTGAAAACAACACCCCAGAGCTGTGCGGACGAATCGATTACTCGTTTCTGTGGATCTCACTTCAGGACATGGCTGAGAAATAATTCATGCTAGGGTACCTTGAGCACTCTCAGGATTTTCAGGCTGGGCCTCCAAGGATGGATCTAGGACCCAATGATAAGCAGACTGACGGTGGCTGTCCAAGTCTACACTTACCTGGACCATCGTTCCCGTCAAGTTGAACGTGTGGTTGAGGATTTTTGGTGTTCTGCGCCGAAAGATAGCCATTTCTTTGCAAATGGGAGAGTAGGAAGTGATTGGGAAGGTGGAAAGCCGTGTAGGTAAGTGGAACACACGTATCATCCATAGCGCTCGTGGTTGGCAACTAACAACTTGCACAGCAACTGCTGTGCAAGTGATCATCACTCAGCTGATGATTCCGCGCTACAACGGTAGGACACACGAATTTATAGAACAACTCTGATGTTCATATCCGAAGTAGAGTGCTATATCTGATTTTGAGGTTGTAGAGCGATTGAGTTCTGCCTGCTCGAGTTTAGAGGCGCGTACTGGTCACGTGTTTGCTGCCTGGAGTCTGCCGGAGGCTGTGCTGAACGTCATGTATGCCGCGCTCAGAGCCTCGTTCCCGCGTGTCTGCTTCTGAGTACCGTTCCCGCCATGTTTGACATCGCACTCGAGTACCTGTTACGCCGTCCGTACTCCTCCGATTATTTCCTCGCTGCTGCCGCTAAGTCGCTTCACACCGTCTCCATTCTGATCTGGTTTTCCTTAGGGATGACCATAGCACTACTTTACTCGCACCGCATCATGGTTACTTCAGCGCTCCGTTGGGTACTCTAAGTTACGTCTCTCCCGTCATTCATCCCTTCCATGTGACATGTACGAAGACCCACGTTACATCTTCGCCGGATCTTCCCTACCGGCCATTTCAGTCGGGTATCAGCCGTTGCGGTGATAGCACGTAACTTACTCGGATGACAGAACAAATGCATGACTCGGACCACACTAGCAATGATACCAGAATAGTTCTCTTTCGCTCCACTGCCATAACGTTCGCGTAAGCGAATAACAAGTAGTAGAGGTAGTCAATAAAGAGTTGACCATCGAAACGCCATAACTAGTATCACCCTCCCGACTCGAGTAAAGACGGTTGCTTTGTACCCGTCGTAAATACTCCACCTTCACCACAATGGCGTACGGTGTCCCTCCGCGAGTAAATTTGAGCCCTTTAAAGAAATGCATGGGTTGGTTTCCCGGAGCCAACAATGCCTCTGTTCATGCACCTGCAGTTCTATGGGACGGCGTCAGTGCAGCAAGGGAGGGGGTAGCTCCTCTTGTTACCTGTCATCGCCACTAAAGGGCATTTTATTCTGTCTTCTCGTAACCTTCATTGTCTCCTATGCGAGAAGTTCGCGGAAAATGCTGCCTCCCCACCCTCGACGCCTCCCAATTATCGGCAATTTGTTCCAACTAGCCGACAAGAGGTGGCTATCCTCACGAGACTGCAAGGAGCGCTTTGGTGAGTACAGGTCGTTGGTTGGAAGGATGCTGATAGGATCATGGGACACCAGCCGATGTTATGTACCTCGATGTGGTAGGAAAGCCCACAATCGTTTTCAACAGCATGAAATCGGCCTTCGATGTTCTTGAGTGCCGTGCCAGTAATTCTTCCGGTCGTCCTAGGTTCGTCGTTTCGCAGGAAATAATCAATAGTGGGCTAGGGTTGCCATTAATGGATCATGGCGAGCTGTGAGTACCACCAATGGACTGCCCTGGATTATCAATGTTCACCCTTTTTCACAGCTGGCGTCGCATGCGTCGTGTTGCACAAGAAGCCCTCACCAAGACGGCAGTGCAGCGCTACCACCCTACCATGACAAAGGAGGCAACCATATTGGCTTCTACGTTCCTTTCGGATCCCAAAAATCGCGACCAGCACTTTCTACGAGCCGTAGCATCCACGATGTTGTCAATATTGTACGACTTCCCAACACTCACTTCGACGGAGGATAAGATTGTCCAAGACGTCCAAAGTGCTGTTAACTCGGCCGTGAGAGCAGCGGTTGGAACATCTCTTGTAGAATTCTTTCCTTGGATGATATACGTTCCACAAAGGTCTCGGCTTTTCTCCGCGATTTTAGTTACGCATTTGACATCTAAAGACAGGTTTGCCAAGTGGAAGAGGGAAGCTTTGCAACGATCTTCCGCACGTACCGGAGTGTTGCTCCGATTATTCAATCGTGTGAAGGCGGATATTGTATGCCCGCTTATCCAAATCTACTGGTGGAGAGTGCCATGATAATAATATATTCCGTAGGCAAGCGTAGGCGTCCGTCCAAGTTTTGTTGCATCATTGATGGAACAGCGCGATCGCTACCACCTGTCCGACCGCGAAATGGCGTTCCTTGTCGGAACTATGTAGTATGTAGTTGCTATTCCTTCTGCGTGAGCGAGAAAGCTGAAATCACGATGGGTCTCAGTAGCGCAGGTTTTGACACCACTTCGAGCACGCTCATGTGGTGGACACTTGCAATGGTGGCCTTCCCCGAAGTGCAGCACCGAGCTCAAGCCGAAATTGATGCTGTGGTCGGCCGTGCGCGCCCCCCTACATTCGCAGATGCCCCACAGCTTCCTTATGTGCACGCCATCATCAAAGAAGTACTTCGTTGGCGACCTGTCGTCGAACGTGGACTGCCTCATAAGGCGGCAGAAGATGACTGGTACGAGGGTATGTTTATCCCAAAAGGTGCGACGTGCATGGCCAATATATGGCATTGCAACCACGACCGGACCATATTCGGTGACGATGCCGACGACTTCAGACCGGAAAGACACCTCAATGCCAAGGGCGATGAAGTCTTGCCGGGCCCCAGAGAAACGAATGGGGAGGGCCACGTGACATATGGATTCGGCCGGCGTATCTGTGTTGGCAAATACTTCGCGAATGACTCGCTCTTCATAAACGCGGTGACGATCTTATGGGCAGCAAAACTTGAATGTGCGCGGGATGAGAATGGGAAGGGACTACCTCCTGATCCAAATGCGTTTGTGGATAACGGCATCATGACGTTAGTACTATCGTCCATGGATGAGTTCTGGGATGTCGCTGAATTTCTTGCATGCAGCCATCCTGCGCCGTACGACTGCATGGTTACACCCCGTTTCCCTGAAGTGCTGTCTATTCTTGCCGATGAGAAAGGAAATTTCGAGGATTGAAGTGGGGCCATTATCTGTGGCACAGTACCCCTTTTTTGGAGTTAAATTCAAAGCCTGTATCAGGTATCTGGTATGAAGACTTATATCTCATGTATATAAGAAATTGTGAGCAACTTTGTGTAGCTGTGTTGACGGCCAATGTGAATTAGGAGAGGGCAGACAACTTCGAAAGGTATTCGAGCAACCTGTCAGGGACCCTAACATATACAGACAGCCCGACCCGTGATATTGGCACAGCAGGGCAGAATGGTCAGGGATACTAGGCTAGTGGAAGTAGTATATATATAAAATGGCCATCGAAATGCCATACTGCACACTGTACAGTAACTAGAGTAAGACCCGTGCTCTGCACGGCCAGAATGTGGAACACGTGGACACGTTCGCATAACTGGGAAAGAGGGGGACAGTGGGAGGTGGGCAGCGCACCGTTCAAAGAAGGAGAGCAGCCCGCCTTGCAGACACTGAATGGAACAGTTAAACAATCTGATTGCGGCATGTTGCGACGGATCGATTGACTGTCGCAGTCGTTGATAAGCCCACATGTTAGCAAGCAACCGCACAATGAATCTCCATCATCACGCGTTGAAACCCTTTTGAAATGTACACAGAACACTACCCAATCCAAAATTGCGAGGTTTTTAGTGGGTAAGTGCGTGACCTATCGGCAACCAGGCACACGACCTGAGTCAATACCGCAAGACTTTGGCAAGACCAGGTGTTTTCTCCTCGTCTGAGATACGGCCCGGCTCTAAGTAGTAAATGGCTGATTTTTAGATAGTTATTGCCCAAAACTGCTAAATAAAAGGCTTTCCAAAAAAATAAAAATAGTCTTCCGAGTCTGCAGCGTATCGAGCTGCGCTCTGTTAGGTGCTCTGATCTTCCGTCCCCCGTCATTCGTCTCTTCCACTGGAAACCTACAGTGACATCGATATCTTCCTTACCGGCGGCCATTTCAGCCCTTGCGTTGATCGCACATCCCCGGATGACCAAGATCCTGATCGACCCTGGCAATGATACCAGAATAGCTCATCTTATTCCACTGTCATAACGTTCGCGGAAGCGAATAACAGCGGTAGACATGGCCAATAAAAGGTGGCCGTCAGAACACCATGCATGACTAGTATCACCCTCCCGACTCAAGTGAAAACGGTTGCTTTGTACCCGTCGTAAATACTCTACCTTTACTACAATGGCGCACGGGGTCCCTCTGCGAGTAAGTGCTTTAAAGAAATGCATGGGCTGGTTTCCCGGAGCGAACGATGCCTCTGTTTATACACCTGTGGTTCTGTGGCATGGTGTCACTGAAGCAGGAGAGGGGGCAGCTCCTCTTGTTACCTCATCAGGAAAAGCCATATTGGCAACTTTGTACAAGTCTAGCGTGAGTTACTCATATTTATGGTAATTTGACCGGTTTGATTGGTTTGAGCCGCTTGTGTAAATTTGGGCAAATATAATGTTAGACGTTCATATTTGCCATATAATACTCGTAAATTTGTATGCATTTATGATAATTGAATTGCCTTTCGACGATGGCTCCTCGAGTATTTGAGTCAATTTGAGTCAATTTGTCTTTTTTCCGCCCATTTCAGTGTGTAGCAATGATAGAATTCTGTATATTAACATGCTAATACTACTTCTTGCATCATTTATACTACTCCGACATGCCATCAATATCAATGCCTGCCTGCCCAAGATCGCTTTGATTAACCCGAGTCCCAGAACTGGCAAGGGCAATTAACACAGGTCGAGAGTTGAGTTAGTGTGACTCACAATGCTGCTTTATATAAATCTGCCATCAGACGGTGGTACTTCGGCAGCGATTTTGAACGGATGTTGTTTCGGAGGTTCTCCATGTGGCCGGAGGCAGGCGCACGATGCACGTCTGCGGCGACCTTCTGCGTCCGTGTGCCGTGGGACCACGGGTGAAATTGGTGAAAGCTGGCAGAGACAACAGAACCCTGAGAACGGAAAAAATAATAATCCTGAGCATGTCAAGTATCTGGATGTCCGAGCCGTCCTGGTGGAAGGTACTTATGTAATTGGGGTCGCCTGGCTTGAAAGTGATGTGCAGCAGCGGCGACGATGGTGGCCGGCCCGTCGGAGGTTGGTCCTTTGGGGGCGGCGTCTCGTAGAGAATGGTGCTGTGTTCAAGACTCCGCAGATCGAACGCGCGCAGCGAGCTGTCCACACCGACAGACACGAAGATGACCGTCGAGTTGGGCAACCACGCGACGTCGTACACCTCACGATCGTGTGCAATAAACTGCGTCACCGCCATCGACGTGTCCAGATTCCAAAGCGTACACGTGGTATCGATCGAGGATGTGATTACGAGCCTAGAAGTCTTCTCATTCCATGAAAAGTTGGTGAGCGGGGCCCCACCACGTTGGCCCTGTACTTTAGATTGCTGCAGAGATACTGGCGTGTTGAGAGCTCTGCGTACAGAAGATAATGAGAAAAAAACTTACCCTGATAAAGTTGCTTTTAGGGAGAGGCGGTGTCCGCCCGAACTCGGTTGTCACCCAACGAAGGGGGAAGCCACGGTGGGTGCATCGCTTGTACACTCGAACACACGTAGCAAGTCACCTGTTGTGGCGAGAAGCTCGGTCGTTGGCGACTTTTGAGACCATGCAAAGCTCGCCGAGGGAGCAGGCTGCCACTGAGGCGCGGTAGCGGGCTGTCCGCTGTAAAGGCTACTGTGGTGACCGCGTCGAGGTCGCTCTGATCGTCGTTCACTTGGAGGGTGGACCATCTCGGGAGCTGTGGGTAGGTGAAGAAGCGGAAAGGATAAAGTCAGCCTTGTCCTTGTCTGCGTGGGGAACCCCAACGTCGGAGTCGCACGAAATGTTGCAACGCCTCATCCAACGGGAACGGACGTCCAACGAAAGTGACGAACTCCGCACCAGTAGGGAACGTGGCATTGCCAGTGTTGTCGTTAACTGGGCTGCAGAACGCGGCATAACGTAAGAAAAGTCGGGTCGCAAAGGGCAATATTCACGAAGAGTCATACGCCTTGCAGTTACCAGAGAGGCTCACCCCACGAAGGTTGCAAACGCGGCCATACGCGTCGATGAAATGCCTACTGTGTGTGAGTATTCCACCAGTAGTATCACAGGGCCAATCGTGTGCATAGGATGGAACAGATCCTACAGCATAGGCCGAATCGGCCGAAGGATGGATGGTGTACTGGCTAAAATGTATGCGTATTGTCAGGTCAGAGGTAAACGATTAGGAACCTCGAGCGTGCCAACAGAAGACACATTGGGGTCGATGGGCGAAGTCGGGGTTGAGATACTGGACTGTCGGAGGTCACTGTATCATAAGGACTTGACATCGACGAGGAGAGAGGACTCGGTGCCCAGAAGCATTGGCGGCCACGGGGAAAGGGATGCGGATGCGGTACAGTAGATGGTGAGTTAGTGTAAGAACAAAGCGACAGGCCACCATTGGTAAACATAAAATCGATCAACGAAACATTTTCACGTGACCAACGCGACCACGACTACATCACATGAACGAAGCGTTACATTTCGTTACAACTGAATGCCCATGTCGATGCATTGCACTAGAATATAACTGTGCATGAGGTCAGTCTGACCCAGGGTTGAGTGGCTCAGTGGTTAGAGCACCTGACATATATTTTGGAGCAGTGGGGGGACCCGGGTTCAAATCCCAGTCATCGTCATTTTTGTTTCAATAGTCCGCCCGTTGCCCCACTGTGACCGTCACATCATGTGATGTGGCCATATCTGCTTGCGGCCTACCTTAACTTAACTTAAGTTACAACGGCAGCAGCAAATGCAGTACCATTGACGGATGTGCAACGGAGTGTACATCTTATTCCTCGCTTTGGACCAGCAGCACCAGTTAATTGGATGAGCGGCAATGTCTTAAATGAGTGTGGTACATTCTTTCTCAATGATTTCACTGATAGACACCTATTCCGACAAATCATGCATAGTCATTAATCTATATTTACTTGTCATAAATACAGTCTAATTGAAGTACATTTATGATAATTTGCGCTGGTCATAATAAATTGGAGTCAAATTGAAGTAAGTTTATGATAATTTGTGCTGGCCATAATAAATTGGAGTCGAATTGCTAAAATTTGCTAAAATAATGTCGAGTTGCGTAGGTTGGATAAATTCAGTCAAACTTGGCGGTTTGGGATTTCCTGATGCTTGTCATCGCCACTAAAGGGCATTTTATTCTGTCTTCTCGTAACCTTCATTGTCTCCTACTATGCGAGAAGTTCGCGGAAAATGCTGCCTCCCCACCCTCGACGCCTCCCAATTATCGGCAATTTGTTCCAACTAGCCGACAAGAGGTGGCTATCCTCACGAGACTGCAAGGAGCGCTTTGGTGAGTACAGGTCATTGGTTGGAAGGATGCTGATTTGCATCATGGGACACCAGGCGAGGTGATGTACCTCGATATCGTAGGAAAGCCCACAGTCATCTTCAACAGCATGAAATCAGCCTTCGAATTTCTTGAGCGTCGTGCCAGTAATTCTTCCGGTCGTCCTAGGTCTGTCGTTTCGCATGAAATAATCAATAGTGGGCTAGGGCTGGTACTAATGGATCATGGCGAGCTGTGAGTACCACCAATGGACTGTCCTGGATTATCAACGGTCGCGCGTTTTCACAGTTGGCGTCACATGCGTCGCGCTGCACAAGAAGCTCTCACCAAGACGGCAGTGCAGCGCTACTACCCTATCCTGACAAAGGAGGCAACCATATTGGCTTCTACGTTCCTTTCGAATCCCAAAAATCGCGACCAGCATTTTCAGCGGCCATAGCATCCATGATGTTGTCAATATTGTACGACTCCCCGACACTCACCTCGACGGAGGATAAGGTTATCCAAGACGTCCGTAGAGCCCTTAACTCGTCCCTAAGAGCAGCGGTTGGGACATCCCTTGTTGAGTTCTTTCCTTGGATGATATACGTTCCACAGAGGTCTCGGCTTTCTCTCCGCGATTTTAAGTACGATTTGACATCTAAAGATAGGTTTGCGAAGTGGAAAAGGGAAGCTTTGGAACGATCTGCCGAGCGTACCGAGATGTTTCTCCGATTATTCAATCGCGTGAAGGCGGATATTGTATGTCCGCTTATCCAAATCTGCAGGTAGAGAGCGCCATGATAACAATATATTCCGTAGGCAAGCGTAGGCATCCGTCCAAGTTTCAGTGCATCATTGAT
>WTXE01000418.1:0-19846 GCA_022496225.1 Russula aff. rugulosa BPL654 | reverse complement strand
CAGCCGCAACAAGTTTTGGTAAGGTGGGCCTGGCACAAGATCTTACCCCCATGGAGTAGCATATGCCTGTCGGTGGCCACGTTCAATAACCTGTGTGTCGCGGTCGGCCCGGTGTAAAGCTCACCCAGAGTTGCAAGATCGCATTTCTTACCTCATTCCGGCGAGCTTTTGCCCTCGGAATTTCTGTCCTCGGTTAATGCTATGTCTCACATGTAGTCCCAAATTTCAGAATGGAAATGATTGATTGTTCGTGGGGACAGGTCAATCAATTGTGTTAATTACAGCACATAAGGTACAAACATGGGGTCGAGAGCTCAGCACGCACAGAAGCCAGTTTTCTTTCGGGAGTACAGTAGGAACACATGGGACTACTGTATGCCAACTTGCAAGTGCAGGGATGTTCTGTGAAGAGAGATATAAGGTGTTGCAAGATCGAGCATGACAATCAAGAGGTCGAAAGTCGAACTGAGTTTGAAAACGTGTCAGACAGGCAAGGGAATCGCCGTGGTGGACAGGTCGTGACAGAAATCTTGCAACTCTGGTTTTTCGACTTGGGTCGACTCGGAAGTCTCGGACAACGACCACAGGACACATTTCTCCAAAGTAAGTCGGTAGGATTAAAGTTTATAACCCACTCTGAGTGTCTGAAACAGCCGGTGGTTCAAAGATGGGTTGTGGTGAATTCCGAGAGTGATATCAAAAAATCTTGCAACTCTGGTTTAACGATGATATTGCTCAAAACACAGTCGTATCCTCACAAAGTGCACTCGAGCAACCAATGTCTGCCGCCTCCTCTATTCCGAAACTCTTCCAACCGATCCGTGTCGGCACCGCCAATCTACAGCATCGCGTCGTGTTGGCTCCCATGACACGTAAGCGCGCAAATGACCAGCACGTCCCTGGGGCGCTCGCCCTAGAATACTACAAGCAACGCACGAGCGTCCCAGGCACTCTAGCCATCGCCGAAGGGACGTTTATCGCCCCGCAGGCAGGCGGGTACAAGAACATTCCTGGCATATGGAGTGACGAGCAGATATCGGATGGTTGCCGGTTCGTTCGCATCCCGCTGTCTCTCAACTTCTCAATGAGACACACTATGACATACCCCCTTCCTCTTATAACAGATTGTGGACGCGGTGCACAAAAACGGATCGTTCATATACCTCCAACTCTGGGCCCTCGGGCGCACAGCAGAACCCGAAGTCCTACAAGAAGAAGGCGGATACCCACATATTGCGCCCAGTCCAATCCCACTCATCATAAATCGCTTCATCGGCGCCGGCACCCGTGCCGCGCGCTCTGACGGTGGAAGAGATCGGGGAGTATGTGCAGCTGTTTGCTACGGCAGCTCGGAACGCCGTTCTCCGGGCAGGGTTCGACGGGGTCGAAATCCATGCAGCAAACGGATATCTCCCGGATCAGTTCTTACAGACGAACACCAATAACCGCACAGACTCGTATGGCGGCTCGGTGGAGAATCGGGCGCGCTTCGTGCTTGAGATTACCGAGTCGGTCGTCAAGGCCGTCGGTGCGAACAAGGTGGGCATACGTTTGAGTCCGTGGTCCACATTCCAAGGTGAGGCGGACGCTCGTCTCACTTTTGTTAATTATTAATTTTGTCGTCTGCAGGGATGAGGATGCCAGACCCGCTTCCTACGTTTGCCGAGGTCGTCAAGCGCATCCGCGCCGGCTATCCGGACTTTGCCTACATTCACGTCTTGGAGCCGACCACCCATCACAGACCTGATGGAAAGAGCGGGGGACCAAAGGACTCTAACAACTTACTGAGAGACATATGGGGTGACGGCGTATACATTGCGAATTCCGACTTTGGACGTGATAGTGCGATAGAGACCGCCGAGAAGGAGGGTGGACTCATCTCGTTCGCCCGTCACTTCATCTCAAACGTCAGTAAAATGATTCTGCTTTCTATCTTTTATCGACGCGCAAGGACGCTGACTGACTTTCGTCCTAACTGAACCGACAGCCCGATCTGCCTCTTCGCCTGAAGGACAATATTGAGCTGCACCAAATAACAGCGGACTTACTATACCCCTGGTCCTGAAGGGTATATCGACTACCTTTTCGCGACAGGAGACGTAAAGCACAATTCTTAAAGGGTTAGCGCTATGATAGCCTTACGTGTGAGAGAAGGGAAAACTGTAGTTTGTCAAAACAATCTGTTCAGTACTGTATTAGACGCCATCGAAGGAAGCAATAAGTGGCTGTGGCTGCTTTGCAATGCAATCCACACTTAGACTTCAATTTGCCCGCGCGATTGGTACTGTACTGTAAATATCTTATATATAATTACATGAGGGAGCCGCAACTTTGGACTTGTGGGAATAAAATGATAACTGAACTGAACGAGAAGTCGTTGAGTGAGCCGAAAATTCGTTGCGCGGCGCAACCTCACTAGAAGTCGCACGACGAGTAACGGATGAGAAAGAGAGACGGGCATGTAAACGTCGATGCAACGTTAACGTTTATGATGAGCGTCACTATCTCTATATCCCTACCATACTAACACAGCTGCAATTGTCGTGGATATTACAGCTACTGCCTCAGACAAATGACCCAGATCAGTGATGGAGTATTCGAGTATTCGGGAAAGCATTTATTGATAGGACATCTTTGAACCCGGATCGAACCGACGCTTCAATTGAAGGTCCAGGAGAGTGCGGCCTCTCTGGGGCCGACCACGTTTCCACAAAGTGCTGTTAGTGTATTGTTCAAGCCAAGAAAATGGCGTGATCTTGACTTGATGCGCGCATTTGACTCGGAACAGACTCTAAAGGCGCGATGACAAGATGATGATATCCCAGTGTGGACATATTGTACAGTAAAATCGAGGTTTCCCACTACGCTAGGTGCTAGGGTATTCAAGAAGACCTTCAAGACCAGAGTCAATAATACTATAGTATGTTTTCTTATTTGGATCCATAGTCCGAGAGAAACTTCGCGATATGGTGATGTCCCCTCTTCGAAGCAACCTGAAATGCAGTCCTGCCCTTCCCGTCCTCTGCTTCGATATTCGCACCATGCTCAACAAGCAGGCGTGCGACATCGAGGTGCCCACTACTTGACGCGACATGCAATGATGTGCTGCGGTTGTTGTCCCGGGCATTCACATCAGCGCCGTGTTCGAGCAATAACCGGGAGACCTCGAGGTGTCCAGAATGGGCCGCCAAACGCAGTGGAGTCCAGCCATATGTTTGGTCCTGAACATTTGGACTCGCACTGCAACTGAGCAGCCATCGAACAATTTCAAGGTGTCCACCCCATGATGCACTAAACAGTGGGGTCCGGTCTTCTTTCCCTGAACATCTACGTTGGCACCGTGCTCGTAGAGCAACTGTGCTATTTTGAGATGCCCACCACTCAGTGCAGCCCCCAGCGGCGACACGTAGCGGCCGCAGTGGTGTTCACATGTTGTGGGTGTTTGATAATGAGCTGTTCTGCTAGGTCATAAACCCGCAGAGCGCCGCATAGTATAATGGTGTTGCCGTCTTCGAATTCCCAAATTTAAAAAGAACACAAGAGCCTCAGAGGTGTCAGGATCCAGTCCATGTCGTAGACCTGACGCCAAGCAGCTAAATATGGTTATCGGGGTCAAAGAGATCTTCTATCCCTTCTCGTATGTGGGACGAGACATCCTCAAATCGAGCATGGTCCACCCAATGTCTAGCAGCGTATCGAGCGAGAGGGAACTTGTCCTCGACGTTGTCCTCATCAATAAGTTCACCCAACCGCACCAGTACGCCCAGACAGGCTTTGGCAACGATCGTGTGTGCCGGTTCGAGGAGAATATGAAAACGCGATACGCCCGCGCTTGAGCCGCCAATCCGTGACGAGGTAAGGAACTCCTTTACGGAGAAGTGTGAGAACTGCACCACTTGACCGCCACGTTCATCCACGACGGAAATCAAGCTCGAGCATGTCGATAGAACGGCTTCTTGTTGATCTTCCCATCGCCAATCCGTGTTCAATTTTGACGTTCCTCCACGGGAGGCGGTCCCGAAGTCGATAGCGAGGACCTCCGCGAGCTCTGCGACACGTAGAGGACGAACGGCCACCGTGAGGCACTGCAGGAGCCGATGAGCGTGATCCCGGTTCGCCTTATTAATGTCCTTCAGAATCCGTTCGTATGTCTCGTCCAGCGTCTCCGGCAATTCTTCAAGCATATGCCGCACTCTCGGTGCCAAGCAATGTCGTAGGGCTTCTAGTTGGCAGAACGCCCACCGAAACCTGCTCGGCGCGGTGAATATCATGAACATATCGTAGCCTGAATGGTAACGTCCTTACATGCCATTTGCTCTCTCAGAGAGTGTCTCGATGACCAAATTCTTGTCTTCATCTCGCCATCGACGCATTTTTGCATCAGACTGAACGACAGACGTGACATAGTCGACAATATCTTGCTTTTGTCCACTTTCTTCATGAAGGGATACTCGGAGGGATGTTAATGGTTCGAGAGCGCGTCGGATATCATCTCTGGGCGACTCGTAACACATAGACGAAGGTTTAGTGAGGAAAGTCGACGAGTCCCTTCACGAGGTCGAGGACTTGTTCCCGTGGAGAAGGCATTCCAGACGTGTCAGGGCATTCATCGAGGGCGTCAATGATAAGGTAAACGGTTGTTGACCTGGGAGTGTGAGTATATTCTTCAGGCATTGTATCAATTCATCTTCACTGGGCTTCTGTGCGCCGCTTCCGTGTCTGAGGTAAAGGTTGTTGAGTATGTCGCAATGACGATGTGACTGATCGGAAAGCTGAGTGAGAGAGAAGGGAGCAAGTCATGACGGTTTTGCTTGTTGGTGTCCCTAAAATCAAAGTAAAAATAGGCCATAGAGGCCAATCCATCATTACGTAGGGCAATAATGTCTTGAATTATCGTAGAGCTAAACCGCAGGTGAATAACTCAAGGTTGACAGTGTTTGTAGACAAACCAGAGTACGCTCTTCCCAGAGCCCGCTACAAGCGGTGGCCATCAGCGTCGGTGCGCTGAAAATGCCAGGAGAACGTACGTTTTCCGTGGAGCCACAAAAGCGACCCATTGGATTTCCATTCGGTGAAGATAGTTCCTTGGAAAAACCACTCTGCTGTTTGCTTGCAATGGGCACCACATGCAATGTTGTGGTTAATAGACGGATCCGACGGAGAGAGCCATTTGCGAAGGTCCTGTCGTAATTGGTTCCCTATTCGGACGCTTGAGCTTGCACACCAATGTCAGCGTAGAAAGAAATCACTAACGTTTCACTTGATCCATGTCGTCTGCCACTTGTTGTATGGCTACTCTTGTCTCTTTTCCCTCTAGGTACATCAGTGTTAAACATATTCCCTTGGTGCTAATCAAAGACGGTTGCATACCATCATGCGTGGCTCTCAGGACTTGCGCAGTTACCATCCGAACCTCCTCATTTGTCAGCTTATCCAGCCTCTTCAGCGCATCTTCAATGTCAGTCTTTCCAATCAGCTTCTTCAGGTATTTTTCTAACAAATTTCTTGATCAACACCGACCCACTTGTAAAGTAATTACTTACTCATGCGGCCTTGCTTCATCTCCTTTGTAGCCATCCCAAGAATAGAAAGCACCTCGGCCATTATCTTTACAATAATATCTATCATTTCAGGTGGTGGTGATACCCTAGTGTAGATTTCAAGTCGTTGGAAGAATGTTTCCATGCGTTCGAAGACGTCGATGAGAGTATCCTGGTTTGCACGAACATCTATAACCGCCTAAGGGGGTATTACAATGGCCCGCACGAAAGTCCAACGAAGGATACGTACTGAGAGAAGAACACCGACTCCTGCAAATATCACTTTCGCGGGAGAGAATGCCTGGGAAATGGATATGAAAGAGTGGATCTTAGACGGGTCCATTTCCTGAGACAGTCCGAAACATACCAGGCTAACACCCCTCCAAGAGTTTCCGAAAAAGCGTACAAGACTCTCACGGTTGGATCAACCCATTTTGTCAGCCTATCACCATCTCTCTGGAGTCCCTGGACTTGCTGATGAATGAGGGCGAGAACGGCGCTGGAGGAGGTACAGGTTTGGAGCTGGACGGCAAGTGGATGCGCAAGGAGATCGTTCTTGGTACGTTTCTTGTAGGTTCCAAGGCATTGTTGAAAATTAACTGAAATTGGGGGACGAGGAGGTTGTGGGGTTGGCGTGAGACATGAGGGAGCGAAGACGACGACGACGGGGTTCACAGGTGATGGGTGATGGTAAGAGGGGAGTAGGGCACGAGCACCGCCCGGCCATCGATTATGTATGCATCATGCATCAAACCGCATATGCTGATAAGCCCAGGATTACAATCGAAAGTGAGGGGCGTGAACTGCAAAGGTGGGGTGCTTAAGACAGACAGGAATCAATGCAATGATTGTTCAGTCAATATCCGACTCGGAGTCTGAGTCGCTGACTAGCACTGGCAGTTATTTTGCGTTCGACCACCATGCATATTGCATAACCTCTCACTGGCAGTCAATATAGTCAATCCAACAAGTGTAGAAGCGAACATCACCTGACGAAGGTATGTACATGCGAGACGCCATGCGTTTCAGCCTTTGGCAAGCTCGAATGCGGCGCACGATCCTGCGCACGAGCCGCGTCCGTGCCCTCTGGCCAGATCAAATACCTCGCGAGCCTCTGAATAGTGCTCGGAATACACACCTCGCTTCCCTCGTTGTGACTTTGGATTTGGTTTGGCCCACGGTTTGCAATTTCATTATTAAAAGTAGATTGAACCCAGGTACCAAAAAAATACAAAGAAAAGACATAACACCTATACAGTACAACCACGAAATGTGATTTCACCACCAGATATCTTAGGCATCAAACTCCGTCGTCCACTCATCGTCCATGCTCCTCATAGATCCACCTTCGGTAGAATTGTCCGCCACTACGACATCGTCGTTGTGTGAAACTCCTGACTTCGTAATCGACTGAGAAAATGCGGGCCTCGAAGGCAACGAGAACTGATCTTGTGACAATGACGTGAGGAACGTCTCGCCGTCCCCGCTGAAGTAGAGGCGGATTTGTTCGAAGAACTGGGCACAGGAACGGCAGGAGCAACAGGACCAGGGGTAATTGTTACGATCGAGTCTGAGGCGTCCTCAGAAGCAGGAACAGCTTCTGTGTCCTCGTTGGCAGGCGCTGCCCCGCACACTGTCCCGCTCAGCAACGGCCACTCCTGAGGGTGTGGCGACAGGAGAAGCCGACTGATACTCTCTAGAGATGGCTACATCGACGTCGGCGTCTGCCTGAGAAGCCACAGGAGCGAGGTTGGCCACCGTCGGTTTGGCAGCTTCGGTGACGTGAACAACGACTGGTGGAACGGCTTGGTGACAGAAGCGCTAGGGTCTTCGCTTTCCACATCACTCGCCTCCTGTTCGTAACGGGACTAGAGCTTGAAGGGCCTGCTCTTTGACCTTTGTTCACCTCCTCTAACGCCCGCTCCACCTCCCTTACTACCTCCCTGCGAACGTCGCGAACTTCTTCGTTGCCATCGCTCTCTATCGCATCCAGCCGTTCAAGAAGCCCATTCAGAGCAAGCTCGTATGCGCGCACGGGCGCGTTATTTGAGGTGGACGCGAGTTCGGAATAGTCAAAGTCAAGAATAGGTGGGAACTTGAACTCAGACTCGAGCGCGGAAAACTGGGTCCGAACGGCACGGATGGAAGTGAGGGGCGAAATCGGCTCTGGAACAGCGGCGGAGACAGATGCAATACGAGTGGGAGACGCTGCGCGGCCCGAGGAAGATGGAACCTCGACCTTCACCTGCATCTACATGTTAGTTATCTCTCGTTTGGTGGAACAGAAAACTCATGAGCTCACTTTCGAAGAGGATCTGCCGGGGCTGGACTGCGAGGCCTTGGAAGCGTGTGCCTTCTTGACATCGGTGGTATCACGATCCTGTAGACTGAGCTCGATTGCGTACTCGAGGTCACGCAGCTCTTGATCATGTGACCGCTCACACGCTCGCCGAATAGGCTTTCAAAAAGAGTAGATTCGGGCACGGGCTCGGCCCTGGCTTTGCCCTTGCCCTTCCCGTCTACAGATGAAGCCTCAGCTTGAGACGGCAAGCTCTGCTGTGAAACCCATATTAGACAATGGAATACGGACCCTCCAAACGGACAAGCGTACCTCGTGAGTAGACTGCTCTCCACCAGCTACACCTCGGGCCTGAGCAGCAATACCTTGGAAGAATTCCAAGATGTTGCTCAAGTTGACCTCTGTATTCTCGTGTTTAGGCGGTTGGGGCTGAGTGTGGGGCTCGGCGGGCTGATGTCGGTGTGAACAACTACGTGAAGTCGGCCTGTGAGGTGGACTAGCGCTCTGACGCTTAGGATGAACCCCAGCGAATAAGCCCAAAACGTCGCCGATAGTCAAAGTCTCACTGTCAGCTTGAGCACGAGCAGGGTGACCTTGAGGAACTGAATCTCTCTCGGCATCACCATAGATAGTACGCATGAAGGGGTGTCTCCCACAACGGGCTCGGTCAAACGCGACCTGAGTTCGGACTGCGCGCTCGCGTTGGGAAAGCCTTTCTTCTACTTGCTCTTGCAAAGCATGTGTGCGTTTGATACGCTCAATCTCGGCGAATAAGGCGATTTCGCGTTCGCGGTGTGCAGCTTCAGCGGCAGCACGCTGGCGAATGGCGGTGGCCTGACGAGCGCGCTCCAAAGCAATATGGCCTTGATACTCTTGCTCTGCGGCTTCTAGCTCATAAAGAGCACGACGGTACCGTGCTCTGCATCTATGCGTGGCGGGAGGAAGGACTGTGACAAAGAGGGATACCCTAAGTCCTCGAGACCATAAGCTGGCGAAGGTGCTCATCTATATCGAAAGAAGCAGGAAAATAGGAGCGCCGCGGAAGGTACGACGACGTATAGCCTGAGAGCGCGATGAGGGACTGTAGTGGAACATGTTGAAGATGAGTACGGGTCAAGAAAGCGATTGTTGGGCTTACTTTGAGGCAAAGAGGGCGATTTATAGGACTGGTAAGAGCTCTGTCAGCGCACACGCGTCGGGGTACACGCGTCCTTGAGAGCTGGGTCAGCACTTCGATGACTCGATGACTCGACACGTCAACAGTCTCAAAATCCGATCGGAAGGTGAACACGTGACCATTTCGGTAAACCTGTGCCTGCGGTGCGTGCGCAGCCCAAGCATGGCATGACGACGGGAGAAAAGACGCGGCGGGCCTGTAAAGGTCGATGTAACGTTTAGTACGTCCATGATGAGTGACCTATACCTATCATGACACTGACACAGCTGCTATTGTCATGATGCGTATTACAGCTACCTCCTCAGACAGATGGCTCGGGCCCGCGCGGCGGCCAGTGATGGGTTTTCAGAGTATTCGGGAGGCATTTATTCCAGGGACATCGTGAATCCAGATCGAATCGATGCTTCACCAAGGTCCAGGTCCTGGTGCGGCTACAGGCTCCACAAGGTTCTGTTAGTAATGTGTGAAGTCAAGAATTGAGTCCCATTGATGCGCACATTTGACTCGGAACTGACGCTGATAATGGACTCAGAAGGCGCAATAACGAGATGATATCATCCACTGTGTAAATATTGTCTTTTGTGATATTTTACAATAAAATTGGGGTTTCCTACTACGCTAGGTGCTAGGGTATTCATGAAGACGAGAGTTAATGATATTACAATATGTTTTCTTACTTGGAGCGATGGTCCGACAGAAACTTCGCGATATCGTGACGTCCGCCCTCCAACGCAACCTGTAATGCGCTCCTGCCTTCGTCCTCTGCATCAATATTCGCACCATGCTCAACAAGCAGGCGTGCGACATCGAGGTGCCCATTCTGTACTGCGTCAAGCAATGGCGTTTGTGTCTGTGGTCCCGGGCATTCACATCGGCGCCGTGTTCGAGTAATAACCGGGCAACATTAACGTGTCCCCAGCTTGACGCAGATATTAAAGGAGTCACCCCATAGGTACTTTGGGCATTGCTGTCGGCCTTGTACTGAAGTAATAACCGGGAGACCTCGACGTCGCCCGAAGTGGCCGCCTCATAGAGTGGAGTCCAGCCACCGCCATTGTGACAAATATTTGGATTCGCACTACGACTGAGTAACCATTGAACAATTTCAACTTCTCCAGACGTTGATGCACCATACAGCAGGGTC
This sequence comes from Russula aff. rugulosa BPL654, assembly GCA_022496225.1. Classification (NCBI taxonomy): domain Eukaryota; kingdom Fungi; phylum Basidiomycota; class Agaricomycetes; order Russulales; family Russulaceae; genus Russula; species Russula aff. rugulosa BPL654. Next base: position 9,686 of record WTXE01000418.1, on the reverse strand, counting down.
CTGTCGTCACTTCCCTTGACATCTATGTCGGCACCGCGCTCGTAGAATAATTGTGCTATCTTGAGATGCCTAGCACTCAGCGCAGCCCCCAGTGGCGACACGTAGTAACCGCCAGTGGTGTTCACTTGCTGTGGGTGCTTGGCAATGAGATGTTCTGCCAGGTCATGAAACCCGCAGAGCGCCGCATAGTATAGTGGTGTTGCCGTCTTTGATTTCTCGGGGCGTCGATTAGCAAAGTTGGCAAGAAATGAAGGGATACGGGACTCGGCATCGACGTTGTGGACCTGGAGCCAAGCAACGAAATATGGTTTATCGGGGTCGAAAAGTTGTTCCATCCCTTCTCGTATGTGGGACGAGACATTCTCAATTTGAGCGTGGTCGACCCAATGTTCAGCGGCGTATCGAGCGAGAGGGAATTTGCCCATGACTTTGTCCTCATCCACAAGTTCACCCAACCGTAACAGTACGCCCAGACAGGCTTTGGCAAGGATCGTGTGTGCCGGTTCAACGAGAATGTGAAAACGCGATACGTCGGCGCTTGAGCCGCCAATCCGTGAGGAAGTAAGGAACTCCTTTACGGAGAAGTGTGAGAACTGTACCACTTGAGCGCCATGTTCATCCACGATGGAAATCAAGCTCGAGCATGTGGATAGAACGGCTTCTTGTTGATCTTCCCATCGCCAATCCGTATTCAATTTTGAAGTCTCTCCACGGGAGGCGGTCCCGAAGTCGACGGCGAGGACCTCCGCAAGCTCTGCGACACGTAGGGGACGAACGGCTACAGTGAGGCACTGCAGGAGCCTATGAGCGTGATCCCGATTCGCCTTATTAATGTCCCTCAGAATCCGCTCGTATGTCTCGTCCAGAGTCTCCGGCAATTCTTCAAGCATATGCCGCACTCTCGGTGCTAAGCAATGTCGTAGCGCTTCTAGTTGGCAGAACGCCCACCGAAACCTGCACGGCGCGGTAAATATCATTAATATATCGCAGCTTGAATGGCAAACGTCCTTACATGCCGTCCGCCCTCTCAGAAAGTGTCTCGATGACCAAATTCTTATCTTCATCTCGCCATCGACGCATTTTTGCATCAGACTGAACGACAGACGTGACATAGTCGACAATATCTTGCTTTTGTCCACTTTCTTCATGAAGGGATACTCGGAGGGGGTTAAAGGTTCGAGAGCACGTCGGATATCAATCTCCGGGCGACTCGTGGCACATAGACGAAGATTTGGTGAGGAAAGTTCGACGAGCTCCTCCATGAGGTCGAGGACTTGTTCCCGTGGAGATGGCAATCCATACGTGTCGGGGCATTCATCGAGGGCGTCAATGATAAGGTAAACGGGTTGTTGATCTGGGATCGTGAGCATATCCTTCAAGCATTGTATCAATTCATCTTCACTGGGCTTCTGTGCGCCACTTCCGTGTTTGAGATAAAGGCCGTTGAGTATGTCGCAATGACGATGTGACTGGTCGGAAAGCTGAGTAACGAGAGAAGGAAGCAAGTCACGACGGTTTTGCTTGTTGGTGTCCCTAAAATCAAAGTAAAAATAGGCCATGGAGGCCAATTGAGCATCGCGTAGAGCAACAACGTCTTGAATTATCGTAGAGCTAACGCGGAGGTGAGCAACTCAGTAACTCAAGGGTGACAGTATTGATGGCGACAAACCAGAGTATACTCTTTCCGGAGCCCGCTACAAGAGGTGGCTATCAGCGGCCATCGGCTCTGGAAAAGTCAGGAGAACGTACGTTTTCCGTGGAGCCACAAAAGTGATCCATTGGATTTCCATTCGGTGAAGATACTTCCTTGGAAGAACCACTCCGCTCTCTGCTTGCGATGGGCGCCGCAGGCGATATTGTGGTTAATAGACGGATCCGGCGGAGAGAGCCATCTGTGGAGGTCCAGTCGTAATTGATTCCCTGTGCGGATGCTTGAGCCTGCTCACAAATGTCAACGTAGAAAGAAGGTCACTAACGTTTCACTTGATCCATGTCGTCTGCCATTTGTTGTATGACTACCCTTGTCTCTTTTCCCTCTAGGCACATCAGAGTTAAACATATTCCTTGAGTGATTAATCAAAGACAGTTGCATACCATCAATGACCACCGTGACTTTGTGCTCGACAGTATGCGTGGCCTCCAGAACTTGTGCAGTCACCATCCGGACTTCCTCGTTTGTCAGCTTGTCTAGCCTCTTCAGCGCATCCTCTATGTCAGTCTTTCCAATTAACTTCTTCAGGTATTTTTCTGGGAATTTTCTTAATCCACAGCGACCCAGTTGTATATGAATTACTTACTCATACGGCCTTGTTTTATCTCTTTCGTAGCAGCCGCGAGAATAGAAAGCACCTCCACCATAATCCTCACAATAATATCTATCATTTCAAGTGGCGGTGACACCCTAGTGTAGATTTCAAGACGTTGGAAAAATGTTTCCATGCGCTCGAAGATATCGATAAGAGTTTCCTGGCTTGCACGAACATCCATAGCTGCCTATGAGAGGGTATTACAATTGCTTGCACGAAAGTCCAACGAAGGATACGTACTGAGAGAAGAACACCAACTCCTGCAAAGATCACTTTCGCGGGAGAGAATGCCTAGGAAATCGATATGAAAAGAGTGGATCTCGGATGAGTCCATTTCCGGAGACATACCAGGCTTACGCCCTCTCCAAGAGTATTCGAAAAGGCGTGCAAGACTCTCACGGTTGGGTCAAGCCATTTTGTGAGCCTATCGTCGTCTCCCTGAAGTCCCTGGACTTGCTGATGAATGAGGGCGAGAACGGCGCTGGAGGAGGTACAATCTTGGAGCTGGACGACAAGTGGATGTGCAAGGAGATCGTTCTTGGTACGTCTTTTGTAGGCATCCAAGGCATTGTTGAAAACTATCTGGAAATTGGAAGTTGAAGAGGGTGTGGGGTTGGCGTGAGACATACGGGAGCGAAGATGATGGTGGTGGGGTTCACCGTGATGGGGGTAAGAGGGAAGTGATAAAATAGGCGCACAAAGCAGTGCCTCGGCCATCGATAATGGTCAGACCTGCCAGTGGGATAAGCGCACATGACAACAATCGAAAGTGAGGTGCGTAAACTGCGAAGGTGGGCTGCTCGATCGAGACAGACAGGAATCACAGGATGTCAATGCAAAGATTGCATATTGCTCAGTCGATAGCAGTTATTTTGTGTTCCGGCACCATATATCACCGTGACCGTGATTAAAATACACCAAACCTTGAAGCCTCTCTCAGTCAATCCAAAGAACTTATCGTACTCACAATGAAGCTCGATAACCTGACCCTCCTCCCCCAACTGCAGAAACATGATTTGCTAACATGTGAGGCCTGTGAGGTTGAATATCGGTTCTTGGATCACCAGGAACAGAAGGAAGACCGTCCCCATCAATATTAAATAATCCTCGTTCTCCTGTTTACGACTGGGATATGCATGCCGCCCTGCCACTTCCTCGCAAATCTCCAACTCATCTCCGTCTCCGTCTCCACCCGTCTCATCTGGTTCTATCTTCCGTACTTGTACAGCAGCATTCTACGCGAAAATGCGCCTTTCGCCCCAGAACCGATACGCGGCCTAGTCCTTGGGCACGTTCTGTTCCGGAAAATGAAAATACTGCACATTGAGGCTAACAGGGATTGGGTCAAGGGCACGATGTGTCGGAGCAATCACTGGGATAATTTTCGCTTTCCAGCCGGCGTCTCGAATCGGGTAGGGCAAGACGATCTGATCAACCCTCTCGAATACCGTATGTTTATGTGGCTAAGGTCATACCTCGATCCTAGGTTGAGAGATGAGAGCATGGAGCGCATCGTATGGTTTTTAACACTTGGCCCGTCGGCTCTCCTGGTGCCTCCTTTAATTTGGGCAACCTTGGGAGGGTTGAAGAATTACGTTTCACCGTCAATGGATCAACGATCAACACTATAACTCAACCGTGAGCACAGAACACAACAAGCTATTCCCAAACCTCATCTTGCTGAACTCAATGCAACACCGATATCACTGTTTGTAAACGCGAAGGTACATGCGAGACACCACGCGTTCCAGCGGATTTTTCCCGCCTGAGTCTCATACACTCGCACGCTCTGGTGAACGGCCGCGCTTCGTGGGTCCACCTCCACACGCAACAGGGGAAAGTGAAACTCAGAGGGGAGCGAGAGTGTGCGAGCACGAGGTTTGCGAGTCGGAGGGTCCAAAATATGAGCTGCTGGACCTTTACAGCTTTACAGCTTACACCTCCTGCATACTATACCTCCACTGCTTACTCGTATCGTACGGTCAAGTTTCCTTTCCTTTTGCAATGCTTACGCTTACTCAGGCAGTCAGGCGTATGACATAGCCCAAAGATTCTCGTACCTGTTTCACCTTTCTTTTGTTCCATTGTACTGTATCCTCTCGACATGTGTCACGCGCTCTTCCACCTCCTTTCTACCTTTATACCCACAGCGCTTGTCTTCCTCGGCATCACCACCCTGTTTATCGCACTAACTTCACTAACTTCATCATCATATAAGACGCCACCGCCGGAAGCTGAGGGGTGCCAGTGCCTGTGGGCATTCAGTATATTCAGTCTCGACGCCGTTTTCCATCATCTGGATTCTGGAAGACTGGAACCGCTCCATGTCGTGGGCCCGCCTTTTCCTCATGCGTTGGTTCTACCTTTCTCAAGCCACGCCCTCTATCACACCCGGCACGCCATCCCACTCGTCTGCATATCCGACACGCACAACGCCCACCACGCTCAGACGGCGAGTCGGCAACATTCTCACGCACTCAGGCGAGCTCGCCCAGTCTGGTGCAGACCACTAACTCGATGACGCCCTCACCTGGCTGGACTTCTACCCACACCCTACAAACTCTTTATTGCAGGTAACCACGACGTCCCGCTAGCCCTGAGAGCTCGATGAGGGGCTGTAGTGGAGTGTGTCATAAGAAGATGAGTACAGGTCAAGAAAAGCGATTGTTAGAGCTCGCTTTGAGGCAAAGAGTACAGGTATGACTGTAAGAACTCTGTCAGTGCACAGGCGTCGAGGTACAGTAATGGTAGAACTGGATGAGTAATGGATGACGCGTCAACAGGCTCCGAACATCGTCGGGGGCCAAGAAAAACACCTAATAAAGAACATCATAAGTAAAGGAAAAGAGCTAGAGGAAAAGCTTGACGAACTTGAACACGAACCAACAGACCGAGCAACCTTAAACCCACAAATTCTGTGGGAAACATTCAAAAACGACCTAAAAACGATCGCCAAAGAAGAAGCAGACAAATCAAAACACAAAGCTGCCCAGAGAATAAAGAACCTCGAACAAGACAGAAAGGAAACCATAGAAACACCAACCTTTGAACAAGATGAAGCCGCGCGCGCCCAAGAAGTATACCTAGCAAACGAAATCAGACACTTAAAAAGGAAAGACGCACAAGGAAAACGCGAAGACATGAAAGCCAACCTAGTCCACCAGGGCGAGAAACTAGGCGGAATATGGTCCGCAATGAGTAAAGGAAAAAAACCAAGAGATCTTATACGAAGACTAAAGATCCCCAACACAGAACCCCCCCAATACGAACGCAGCACTGTTCGAATGGCCGATCTAGCAAAGAACTACCATGCGTGCCTTCAAATAGACCCTGAAAGAACCACCAATGAAACCAGACACGAGCAAATAAGCACAGCCCTCTCTGCTGTGCCGGACACACAGCTTATGGAGGAACCGGAAAGATCCCCCCTGTACCATAACATTACGGAAGCCACTGTCGAAAAAGCCCTCAAACTAGCCAGTAATGGCACGGCCACTGGCATGGACGGATGCCCCTTCGAACTATGGAAAAAACTAAATGAAAGACATATCTCAGATGAACGTCACGGAAGGGAAAGCTTTAATATCACAAAAACCCTCACCAGAATATTCCAAGACATACAAACACACGGTGTTGACGAGAATACCAACTTCACACTAGGATGGATGTGCCCTATATACAAAAAGAAAGACCCTACGGAAATCAGCAACTACAGACCGATAACGCTCCTAAACACAGACTATAAGTTACTCACCAAAGCCCTAGCGCTCCAACTAATAGATGACCTTGAGCATCTAATCCACCCTAACCAGGCAGGCTTCATTCCCAAGCGGATAATCTTCAACCAAATCAGACTTGCACAAACGATAATTGACTACACGGACATTACCAAAGAAGACGGGGCAATCGTCGCCCTTGACCAAGAGAAAGCGTACGATAAAATCAAACACGACTACCTATGGGCAGCCCTCGATAAGTTCAACCTCCCTCAAACCTTCATCAGAACTGTGAAAGCACTGTACCAAAATGCCCACACCCAAGTAGCAATCAACGGCATCCTCAGCCAACCCTTCCAAGTCACGCGCGGAGTGCGGCAAGGCGACCCACTATCCTGTGCCCTCTTCGACATTGCAATTGAACCCTTAGCCTGCAGGCTCCGAAACGACCCGGCCCTAAAAGGCATCAACATACCAGGCATCAACGAAAAACTAATAATAAACCTGTTTGCTGACGATACCACCCTTTACCTCAACAAAGATGACCGTATGGATGATGCCCAACGGATTCTAGACGAATGGTGCACAGCATCAGGAGCAAAATTCAACATGGAGAAAACAGAAATCATACCTCTCGGCTCGGAAGAACACAGATCCAGAGTGATCGAAACACGAAAAATCAACCCGAGAGACTCAAACCCCCTCGACGAAAAAATACGAATCGCAAACGACGGAACCGCGATAAGATCGCTAGGAGCCTGGATAGGAAACAAAACAAATGCAGAAACCCCTTGGGAACCCATAATCGACAAAACCCACAAGGCACTCAAAGGATGGAGCAAACTCCGCCCAACCCTGCGCGGCAGGAAACTAATAGTCCAAATCATATTTGGAGGCTACACCCAATTCCTAACGAAAGCACAAGGCATGCCGCAAAGAATTGAAGACACATTAACCAAAATGATACGCGATTTCATGTGGGAAGAAAGCACGAACCCTAAAATCGCCCTAGACATCCTCCACCGCCCAATCAAAGCAGGAGGCCTAAACTTACTAGACCTAAACGCGAGAAATGAAGCAATAGAAATGACCTGGCTAAAAACATACCTTGACCTATCTAACCAACGGCCCATGTGGGCAAAATTAGTAGACATCCTCATCGACGCGGTTGCTCCGCCCAACACTAATCCCCAAGTGCGAATCAACACCTTCCTCCAATCATGGAACCCACCAACGAGGGGCAACAGGGCAACACGCCTAAATGGACACGTAATGAGAATGCTCAAAGTAGCCAGGAAATATGGCCTCACCTTCACGCGATCAGACTCTCCCCACACCTAAAAACCCAACTACCTGCCTGGTACCACACACACGCAGACCACCGACCAATGAGAGGTCAAACAGCAGTATGCCTAATCAGAACACACCACGCAAAGACGGTCGCAGACCTCCTAGGAATATCAAACCGTATAAGAAATGAACCATACCCATACCCTCATATCCCTTCACAATGGTGCCTTTGCAGAGAATGTGTCCACGACCGCACCAAAGGATGCAAAAACCCCCACGCATGTGCCAATGAAGCACTAGAAAAGATACGAACCATCTACCCCGTTATGAACCCGCTATACCCAAACACCTGGCACGGAAACCTATCACTAACAAGCTCAAGAAAAAGGATGAACTCACTAGCCAGAAGCAGGAACGATGCGATCCTCTTCGACCCCTCCATAACAAGCAAAAATAACCTATCGGAATGCTTCAGAATATTCGTTGACCCAAACATAAAACCAAAAAACCCAGCCCGACGCCGCGTCACACCGGGAACTGCCCTGAGACACCTGAAAACCACGATCCACACAGATGGAGCAAGTCTTAACAATGGTAAGATGAACGCACGCTGCGGAAGCGGAGTCTGGTTTGCACAAAACGACCCCAGGAATAGTGCATCCAGAATACCAGGCGAGAAACAATCGAACCAGATCGGAGAACTCGCAGCCACGATAATCGCAATCCAAGCGACCCCACCCTTTGGCCCCTTAGAAATCGTCACAGACTCAAAGTATGTGATAGACGGTCTAACAGTATACCTCCAGGAATGGGAAGATCAAGGATGGATCGGCACTCAGAACGCACCCCTGTTCCAATCTGCAGCCTACCTCTAAGACAGCGCACCGCGACAACCACCTTTAAATGGGTAAAAGGCCACCAAGGCAACATAGGAAACGAAGAAAGTGACAAGCTAGCAAGAGAAGGAGCAGAAAAGGAAATACCAGATAGACTCAACCTCAACATCGCTGAAGAATTCAACGTCCAAGGAGCAAAACTGCTCGCCTTAAACCAAGCAATCGCATATCGAGGAATCCGATCCACAAAAGAGAAAGGTGAACCCCCCTGCGCATCTGAACTACTTGACTCTGTCAGACACGCCATCGAAACCTTCAGTGGTATGAGAGAAACGAATGAAACAATATGGCAAAGCACCTTAAACACCGTACTAAGAACGCGCGTCCAACAATACCTCTACAAATCCCTACACCAGACCCAAATGATCGGCCCAAGATGGATCCGCATACGAGGGTTTGAGCAACGACAGCACTGCAGAATATGCAACACAACAGAATCGATGGACCACATAATTTCACGATGCCAAGCTAGCTCGACCCGGATACCCTGGGAACTGGCCAAAGCGTCATGGCCACACCGTAACTCCTGGTGGCCGGACATAAACCTAGGGATAGCACTCGGAATAGGCTGTATAAGCATCCCCCCTCAAAGAGAAAACAACGACCAACCGAACCAAGAACATCAACGGACCACCCGCCTCCAAGGCCCCACCCGACTCCTGCAGCTGCTCATCTCTGAAACGACCCACTTGGTCTGGGTCCTAAGATGCGAGAGAGTCATTGGAAACAAAAACCCAACCGACCAACAGATAAAAGGCAGGTGGCGACGAGCTATAAATGACAGACTCACAAGCGATCGAATCATCGCGACGAAAATCAAAAGAGACACAAAACACACAAACCTAGTAATGAAAACATGGGAACCCCTCCTCCGCAAACAAGGAAATATTCCAGACGACTGGATCACCAACCGTGAGGTTTTAGTGGGTAGTGGAGCGTGACCCCGCCAATTTTCCACGATCCGAGCCCCACACTACCCCGTTACACCGGGGTGTGCCGAAAATGCATTTTCCCTCACAACCGACTCTGCCCTCTGGGCGAGGCCGGCTCCAGCGCGCTAAGCAGGGCTGATATCATTTCACTCACTACTTAGCACTTATCTCGTTAATACCTACGTATCTCTCGTTAGTACCTATGTATTACGAAATAAAACGCTTTCCAAAAAAAAAAAAAAAAAAAAAAAAAAAAAAAAAAAAGAACATCGTCGGGGGCCGACTACACGTGACCGTTTCTACTGTGCGTGCACGGCCATCGCCGTATGGAGAAAGTTTCGTATCTCTCACGAACCCCAACAAAGCTGCGGTTTCTGGTTGTTATCTGTGTTCGAGTACGGTATAGTTGGAGGACGTAGTGGAACGTACTAAGACAGCATCTTGAACGAGCCGCGATCAAAGCAGGACTTGGCCGCAGTGGGACACGAAGAGAGCGCCAGACCGGCTTATTGAGCATTGATGTTATTTCATGGATCATTCTAACAC
>WTXE01000417.1:0-20038 GCA_022496225.1 Russula aff. rugulosa BPL654 | reverse complement strand
CACGGTTAGCAACTTGCGAGTTCTTCAATTTCATGCTCATGCTGCAGTTGGCAGGTCGGGAACCAATCCTTCGTATTACAACCGACGTATCCTCAACAAAATTCCAACCAGTCTGTGGCGTTGTTCGACATGTGAGCAGTTTCCCAACGTTTATTTTTCCTTCGCTAGACCGCCACTCTTCACAGAGGTACTGCTGGGATCTTCGGTCCCTACCAAGACGTGAGCGTTAGGTCCGGACTGTCATCGTCTCGGCTTAACCCTGTTTATCTTTTCAGGTCGAACGGCTTTTCTCGGTTGTCGATGGCAGTCGCCTTGTTGATTCTAGTGAGGGCTATAATTTTTTATTCACTCCAGCAGAGCCTTACTCTGGTCCATTTTTTAGCTGGACAATGGGCGGTTCCATGTGACACCAACCTGACTATGACGATAACCTTTAGGTGAGTTGGCATACCTCACCTTCGATTCGTATTTGTAAACTGTCTCTCCATTATAGTGCGGGGAATTATACGCTCCTGCCATCCGACTACCTCATCGGACCAACTTCTGGTGAACCCGCGTTATGCTTAACATGGCCCAAGGCCTCGCCTCCAAGCCCAGACGGCATTGACTGGCAGATGGGCTCCGCGTTTTTGCGGACAATATACACGGTGTTCAGGTGCGATTTTTACCGGTTTCATGATTGATTGTCTGTGTGGCCTTACGTGTTTAATAATAGCTACGGCATTGCTGAAAAGGAGTTTCCTCTGATCGGGCTCTACCCACGTCAACCGGCATCTGCGGTACCTCTGTCGCCTGCCTCGCTTTCTGCCCTTTTCTCCTCCCTTACGCTTACTGTCCCAACGACTCTACCTAATTATGTCGTGCCAACACCGACTTTGACGACTCCTCCGTACACATTCAATTCCTCTGTCCCAACTTCCCCTCTGGCTCTGAGCGACCTTGCGACCTCGACGTATACACCGCTTATAGAGGAAATCGTGAGCGGCACGGTCGAAAAATTAAGCGTAACTACCCTCCCAGGGGTGAAGCCGATACCCACGCTTGCGACATTTATTCTTACAGATGCAAGTGGTGATGTACATACCACGGTTAGCGCGCTACCAACTTCGAGCGTTGTGCTTGGCCGACCACCAGGGTACATTTCTGCGAGCGAAATGCTCAGGCCATTTGGCATCATAGCCATACTAGGCATTGTTTCTACTTTTCTTTTCGCTTTCAATGTGGTTTTCCTTTGATCTATCACATCTTTATTTGCTTTCGTCACAGGACACAGACATGATATCGGAATTTGGAGTTGATATGCTAACGTCTTTTCTGCCCATTCTCATTCTTTATTATACGACACGTACAAGCATACTATTTGACGGATTTTGGACTGTTAATAGTGATCTCTACTTATCTAGCGGTGCATGCATGTATTATAGAGCGTTCATCGACCTTAACCTTAAAATATGGTTGGATGTACCGCGTACGTGTACTTGACCGGCGACGACGTGTTCATAACTCACACACTTACACACACACTTACTTGTGCTGGTCCATGCTTCAAGCCAGCTAGATGACTTTCAATCCGCTCTTTACTCTCCTCGCATTATTCGCATGTGCTGTGCTCATCAGCGCAGCAGACTTATACAAAGTCCTTGACTGTGTGTATCACATATCCTGCCGCCGATGGAAACAGAATGCTCAGGCTTGACTCTGGCTTGCTTAAACAGTGGACAAGTCTGCATCGGAACATGACATAAAAAAGGCTTACAAGCGTCTCAGTCGCAAATATCATCCCGACAAGAATCACGAGCCAGATGCGGAGAGTAAGTTTGTAGAGGTCGCACACGGTGAGTCTTCACTTTGCCCCTCGTCGGATCCCACATCCAAAAACTGTAACTCACTCATCACCTCACGCGTCGCAGCTTACGAGGTCCTCTCGGACCCAACGGTCAGTTATAATATATCTGAGAGAAAGAGAAGAGGACTACGTGCTGACTTGAGGACAGAAAAAGCAAATATACGACCGACATGGCGAGGAGGGCTTGAAGGCTCATGAGGGTGGTCAACACCAGTACGCCAACCCGTTTGACATGTTCTCTCAATTCTTCGGCGGAGGCTGTACGTATATATCTATCATCGGTTTCAGTCTGCCCTCACCTACATCCATCCCTCTTTGCATGCAGTCCAGGCACAAGAACAGGTCCGCCGCGGTCCCACGTCCGTATCAGAGTTCGAGGTTTCTCTAGCAGATGTCTACAAGGGTGCAAGCATTGACGTACGTCCCTTTCCTCTTATTCCTCTCCCCTCGCTACCTCCATCCCAATAAAAAAAGAAAATATATTAACCAATTCTGACTTTTTTTTTTTGCCCAAACAAACCAGTTCATGATCAAAAAGCGTATATTGTGCGACCACTGTCGAGGCTCAGGCGCTGCCACAGACGGTGACATCCACTCATGTCCGGAATGCGGCGGAAGTGGTGTGCGTATTGTCAAGCAACAGATCTTCCCCGGTATGTTCGCCCAATCGCAAGTAACGTGTAACAAATGTGCTGGACGGGGTCGTATCATCGTGCGAGAATGTCCCGCATGCTCCGGCCAGAAGGTCCTCGAGCACACGGCACACTTCACGCTCGATGTGCCCCGTGGAGCGCCTGAGGGCCACGAGGTCGTGTTTGAGGGCGAAGGGGACGAGAGTCCAGATTGGGAACCGGGTGACGTCGTCCTTCGCGTGCGGAGTCGTGCTGAGAAGGGCGGGTTGAGACGCAAGGAGAGTAGTTTGTACTGGAAGGAAACTATCGGGGTCGACGAGGTACGTCTGTCGTATTCAAACCTATATATACATATTACTTACAATTTATGTGTTGACCAGGCGCTACTCGGCTTCACACGTAACTTTACACACTTGGACGGACACGTCGTCTCGCTGGTGCGCAAGGGCGTCACACAGCCCGGGTTCGTACAGACTATCAAGGGCGAGGGCATGCCACTTTTCGAGCGTCCAACCACTCATGGGGACCTATTCGTCGAATATAATGTCGTCCTTCCGACGAAGCTCTCCGAAGAGACACGACAAAGTGCGTCTTGCCGCTGTCTTTCTGTCTCGTCGACAGACCAGAATATATGCTCATGTTCTTACTTACTCGACTTTACAGGTCTCGCCGAAGCGTTTTATGGGAAATTGCATAGAAATAAAGACGAATTATAGATTAATCTGCGACTATGACTATTGTATACCTCCCCCACTGCCTGCCTATTGGGACGTTGTGGTATTCTGATGCATAAATTATATGCCCGAGTACAGGAACGCGGCCCGCTCTCAACCACTCGGATCAAAACTGTAAAGCATAATGTCTGATGCAGCCCTCTGATGGTGAATTCGAACGGGAATTGAAGCGGCGACCAGGATCTGAGCCTTGCCTGGCTAGCATTAGGCGCTGTATCTTAGATGTGATTCTTTTATATCTGACGCATTGATTCTGCGGAGCACCCATCAAGAACTTATGTCCGCAGCGTCGCACATGCAACATATAAAAACATCATGATGTCGACTCCCGACGTTTTTTTTCTAGCGCCTTAACGTTCCTGGGTACTGGATAGTGCGTAGGCCTTCACCTTCACCTTTAACCAGCTAATCCATTACCTTCTCTAATCTTTAGTCCACTTTCGTTTGTTCTGGACTTACAGTATTGCCCCATTTTTGTTTTGTTGGTCACTGGAACGCCCACTCAACAACGTCGCGTCGCTTAATCCACGTCACACATCCCGCGCCGATCATGCGTCCGTACAACAACAACATAGTCTGTCGGATCATTCTTATCCTTACTGTCACCACCTCCGCTCTCGCGGTTCCTGTACTAGTACAAGAGAAGCGTCGTCAAGCGTGTGTCCATGTGGTGCAGCACACAACCGCCGGGGACTCGGACATGATAACCGTTTCAAGTTTGGGGAAGCGGACTCTGGAGGAAGACTTCAATGTGCTGTGGGATGGCTGGTGGCACTACCTGAATGTGTTGGGAGAATCTGCGCCGCCACCACTACCCGCGCCGAACCTAGCAGGAGTGCATGTCCCACCACCGAACTTGAACCTAGCAGAAGCGCATGTGCCAGAGGTGCATGTCCCACCACAAGGCCCAGCAGATTCCGACCAAGAGTCGATGGAGTTAGCTGATGATGCGCCGCGGCCGTCGACATCGACAGGATCGGAATCGGACCCGGATCAAGGCTCGAACCAGGCATCTCGCATCAACGATCTCGAATGCGCCGAGCGCAGAAGCCCCAGTTCGGAAAAATAAAGCCGCCGAACTCTGAATTGAAAGGCGAAGCGCTTTAAAGTCTCCCATCGTACTGTATTTCCGGTACAGTACTGAGTTACCAGTGGTGTTGACCATGACGAATGGTTAGCGGTTGACCCCGGACCGTGAGTTTCCCTTCTTCGCCTCCCCTGCTGTACCAACCTTTGTCTTTGTCGACAGAATCAGGACTTCCGAGTCCTGTGTAATGACGGCGTGCTGAAGTACTTTGTTATCTGCATCCATATCATCATGCTAGTGAGCAATAAATCAGTGTCAATACATCGACAGAATAATTTATGTAGTACATCTCTAGATTGTTCCGCATTGTGATTATCGCTCACACCACTTTGAGTCTTTTTTTTTTACGGTCAGCCATTTGCTTGTACTTCTTCATGATGGCAATTGACGATGATCGAACCTTCGAACATGTTCGTCGATGTCTGGAGAGACCCTGGTTGTTTTTGCAGGGTTTGTTGCAGGAAGGACATGACGGCCATGGATTAAAAGGGAGTGAATGGCCATCGAACGCGTTCGTCATGTGATCAATGTTGACTGAAACGCTCGGCGGCGCCTTACTACAGTAGTAAGGCGCCGCCGGTAGTCCATCACGGGCCTCTTAGTCCGCCATGCCCTTCACCTCTCCACCTGCAAGACCGTCGACGACCACTGCGGGTACAGCGTCCCGTTCGACAGGTGGCTGTCACCCCGTCCTTCGAGGACGAACACACCGGACAGCACTTCACCGGACAAGTCATACGATGGTGGAAAACCGGAACACACCCCTGCGTCTTCGCCCATGGACTCCTTGACAACGGAGAAGGCCGCGCGGTCTCTCAGATTCCCCCCAAAACTAAGAAACCGGGGTCGTGTCTTCGCAATTTGTCTTTCTTCGAGAGACATCCTCAGGCATCGACGATTCCCATCATCTGGACATCCGCATCTTCATCGAGTTGTAGCTTGTGCCCATTTACGCATCAACGCTTGCATTGGGCGGCCAGTTGTCTCCCTCGCTCACCAACTAAAACCCTCGCCACCACTAGCATACCGCCTTCGACTATCAAGGACCACATAACTTGTATAAAAACCGTGCGTCGCGCTTTGATCGCCCTGGGTCACGCTTGCATACCGCATACCTCTGGCAGTGCTTCGTGATCTCTACTCCGACTCGGATTCAGTTGACCCAGGATATGACTGTTGCAGGTCTCAGATGCGATACTTTCTGTATCCGACACATTGATGCCGAGTATAGTATCATTCAGGACTCCCTCATTGATGTCCACCGCCTTGACGCGCGCAAGACAAAAAAACATGTCAACTGACATTATCTCTAGCTCATTCTTTGTTCATCTATTAGATGAGCCAAAAGTGTGTGCGTACTAGATAGTGCGTTAACCTTTTCGTTCCACTTTTTTTTAAATGACCAGTCAACGATCTTCACCGATCTCCCTGGCCTGGCCCGTGACACATCCGACGAGAATGAGTGCGGTACCAAAACACAAAGCCACAAAGCGTTCACCGTCTTTACTATAACTTTGTGCTCGCACGGCTCCTGTCGTAGCACGACTCGGCGAGAGGTACGCGAAGCGACTGCCGGTGCTATGGACAGAGGCAAAGGCGTGAAAAATCGTGTCGGGAAAGCGACTTCTGGTCCAGCTCTAAGGTGCCCCAGTCATTCCACACCGTTTTCTATTTCGCTCGTGTCACTCTCTTATTTGATACCTTACCCACATAGGACGCCTCTTGTCCCCAATACGAACTAGCACTTTTTTAAATTTCTATTACGGCTGCGATGCACACGCTGCACGCAGTCTCGTCCCCTTCCTTAGTATACATTCTTGCCGTCACGCGTCATCTGTCATGCTAATGGCCACGCGGACGCGCGTGTTGCTTCAATCATGTATTTAAGCACGCGAAGACGGACTCCCTCAATCTAGTGTTTTTCCCTGGTTCTATTTCTCGTTTGCCTTGCCCGCGTGCCCTTTTGTTTGCCTCTGCCTGTCTGCTGCACTACGACCTTAACGACATAACGCCTACCCGAGCCGCCGAGACGCCGCGCGCATCAACTTCCGTTCAATCGATGACCCCCTCCCTTACACCATCTGTCCTTTATCATCCCTATCCTTCCCGAACTCACAGGCGCGACACTCAGCCGCGCTATAGCTGGCAAGACTACCTGTGGCGTTTCGTTTAAGACTTGCAGTTCCGCTTTGGTTTCTAAGTGTAGCGGTGCTGCACTAATCGGCATATAATGACTTGCTCTCTGTCAGCCAGCTTTCACAACAGTCCTGTATTGCACATCAGCCAACATCCGCCGCACAATGTTAATTACAACAATAATACATCCAGTGGACGAATGAGACGGACAGAAGGGAGAAAAGGGGGAAAAATATATAATAACAGACAAGGAAAATCTTAGTCAAATAAAGAGCGGAAAGGGGGTAATGAGGAAAAAAGGGAGAGACATAGAATGAACGACGGAAAGAGTGCACTGTGTGAGTACGCGCACACTAATAAGAGAGCGTACGAATGAGAGCGCTGGGTAACTGACAAATGGGGGGGTAACGGGGGCCGTACAAGGTCGACGGGGCATCAGGCATCAACGACGAGAAAGCGGTTAGAAGTAAAAACATAAGTATGGGAGGCAGATGACAACCAAGGAGTGGGTGGCGCGAGGGGGGTCAGGACGATCGGCAGCGTTTACCGCTTAGCGAAGACCTTTTTGAGGAGGCCTAGTACCTTGGGCACATTCAGCTGTACGTATTCGAGATCCAAAAGATGCTTGTTGTCTTTTTGCTACAAAGGGGTGTTTCAGCTCACGTCACAAGCGCCAACATCATACGGCATACCTTCTCTAACAGATCATCAATTTTCAGGTCCATCTCTAGGATGGCCTTCTCGCGGCCCTTGTAGTGAAGCGCTATGATGAAAGTGCCAGGAGTTGGCGATGTAATATTGAAGTAAATATTTGGCCGCCTACATACATTAGTGATTGGATCAGTGTGCTGATGCGTCAATCACCTACCTGGTGTCTGGGACATTACTTTCAACGATGATGCCCTCTCTCTCCAACTGTGCGTGTGTAAATCGGTACGGGCCGAGCACAGCCGCCTTCGGAGGTTTCTTTTCCTTCCCTCCAACGGTGACAACTCCGACGGCGGTCGCAACACCTTTGTCCTTGGATGCGGTAATGCGCACATTCTGCAAGTAGGCCTTATACTGTTCGAGCTGCCCGCGCATATAGTTGTTATGATCAAGGATGGTCTTGTACACAGCCTCAAGCGACTTGGTCTCAAGGATGACTTTGTCACGGAGGTTGCCAAGGTGGACGAGTTCGGCGGCGACTTCATCCTGCATGAGCTTGTATCCGTCGGTCGCTTCAATAATCTTGAGCTCCTCCAGCTCGCGTAGCATCTCCTTCACCTTGATACCTCTACGTACAAGTGTCGCATCCTTTGTCGTTGCTGCTCGTTCGGCAATGGCAGCGAGATGGTATGGTTGTTTCTCAGCTGCATGCGGTAGAGAGCGGATCAGTTGAACAAATATAGACTTGGTTTCCATGTACAGCATGTCGCTTGAGGAAACAGAGTCTGCAAACGCGGCCTGGATGTCCTGCACAGGTGTCTCCCAACGACTGTAAAGCTTGAGCTCGATCGTCCTGTTCTCCTTTCGGGGAACCTGGGGAGGCGCTGGACCTAGCTCGTCTGTCAAAATACGTAGATGCTGTTTGTCGTTCGGTGACTAGAAGACGATGAGCGATGCGACACCGAACGAGAAAGGTGAGAAACGTACGAGGGCTTCTATATGTTGCAAGATCAAAGAGTGGGTATTGTACAGTTCGTTCAACGTTATGTGGATCATCATATCCTTCTTTGAGAGGGCCATATACTGGTCCATCTGAGGAATAGGATGAGCAATGGTTTGGTGGCGACAGGAATACGGTACCTCTAGAGTGTCGTAAAAGTCGCCGACTTCACAAAGACTGTTCAAAAATTGGTTGATTCGTGCCTTGTTGTTTTCCACAAATGGATTAAGTGTTGCCATGTAGGCCTCCTTGGAGTAGGAAGGTTTGTTTGCCAAGTTTTGAAGCATCTTCGCGATCTGCACACAACGATCAACAGATCAACCGAGCCCCGATCGCCGATCGACATACCAGTGTCAACGTCCGTCTCGGGTGCTTCGCCGGAACCCCGTCGACCAACATGTACGCTTGTGGCGTGACAACCGCCGGGTTGATAAAGCGAAGAAAGAAAAATCCACCGATAAGCGAGCAAATCGCTATGTCAGTGGCCTCCGGGTATTTTCTCTACCGGTCCCGATTAGAAAGAAAAACCAAATAATATAGAATGATGAACGCACTCGTGTCAAACTACGAATTTGTTTGCATATCCAGCGAATCCCATAGGGTACGTCTTCCAAACTGTCAATGATGGTAACGAGAAAGCTGTTCGCTATCTCCATTAACATGGTCAATCTGGGCGCTATAATGGCTTGCACATCAGGATTGGCCGCAGCAATTTCTGGGGGTACGCCCCGGGGAAGATTCTCTGGAAGAGAGCCAGTCTCCTCTTCAATCTGGTTGATCATCTGCTCATAGACCTAAGCGAATACAAAAGCATGAGAAACAGTGAACGATAAAGAAGATACTGTTAACCGACCTTCACAGGATTGATCTCCAAGTTCAACTCCTTATGCTCAATTAGGCTGTTGATACGTTCAGCAAGAACACTCTTGAGATAACTCTGGCCTGGTCCACGACGTGTATAAGTTGTCATCATACGGGAGACTGGGGTATTGGCCCGCAACAAGGATCCAAACTCTGTTGCGGTATCAAACTGTGCAGATAGCACAGATTGAAACATGGTCAGAAGAAGATGCTCTTCCCTGCTTTCGTATTGGTTGCCATAAAGCGTGAACATAACGGTTTGAAGGAGGGTGTCGATTTCGGTCAGGCTAACGAGGCGACAGAGCGCAGCAATATGCCGCGGCTCTGACTGGAGGAGGAAAAAGAGGTTGGAGTATTGTTGAAGTTTGCGCTCATCTGGGAAGTGACCTTCGGTAGTGTCTACCTCTTCGAAATGTTTCTCCACTTCACGTTGCTTAGACGGGGCAAGTGCGTTGTAAATACTGGGCTAACAGAGGGAAAGTAGAAATAGACGCACTTCATCAAGAGCCATACGATTCTGGATAAGCAGAGCTATCCTCTGATCGAGGTAGCGTACATCGCGCTCCAAGACGAAGTTCTTCTTGGACTGCGTTGAGATACGAGCTTTAAGATCTCGCAAACGCTTTTGCGCTAACGATAACATTTAAAACTGCCATGGAGGGAAGAAGTAGTGTTGAGCATATACGCACCTCTGGCCAAGTCATCCTCGACCTCCACATCTTGTTCAGCGGCCATGCTGAATAAGGCGGTAACACTATATCTATTAGTGTTCCTGTTCGTGAGACGCCGAGATGCCATCGTCGCAGGAGATGAAGGGGAATCGGAATAAGAAGACATTGGAGACGGATAGGGTGTGGAAGCGTGTCAACGGTAATGTGCTATCTTTGGGTGTCGAACGAGAGCGGATGATTGGATATTTGTCGTTTCTATGGGACGGGAATGGTGAACAGAGCGACACCAGCGCTAGAGGTTGGGAGAATACGGGGCCAAGTGAAATAGGGAGGGGATGGCGGGGGGAAGGATGAAAGGGATTGAGGCGATGGCGAGTGGCGAATGCAAAACGAAAACGATAGAGGAAACGAAACAACAGATTTCGGCCGAGTTTACGGCATCCACCCGCCGTTCTCCCCGCCGTCCTTTTCTTCTTTCGGTAATTCATCGTCCCCGGGCCCGTTTATTCCTCCGAGGATGGATGTGGTCCTCCGAGCCGTATCCTCGGTTAACCAATCGTCACTTCCCTAACCCCTACAGTGGCGATGGCGACAACTCGTACGATATAGCATTCACAAACGAAGCATGATCACAGTTGGTTTGATTTTGCGGTGCTTCACGAATCACGAATAACGGCTCGCAAGTTACGGTGCACTGCTAACGAACAAAACAACTAGTTGATGTGCCGCCCCGCCGTTGATCGAACGGTTCGAATCGATTTCCCGGAAAGATGATCAAGAAGTAGCTCGATTACAGCGTAATGTGGCTGTAATCAACGTGATGTATGCGGTGAAAAACAATAATCGTACACATAGGAGATGGACAAATGGCAAATACGGACATCATTACCTTCATGAGGGACCGCCGTTCTGTCATTCAAGGGCGAGGTATGCAATGCATGTATACGGTGGCATCTTTGCATGTATGAAATATCATGATGAAATGAACCTCAGGATACCGCAACCAGGTAAAGATGTTGTATTAACCCCAGGTCGTTATGGTGCGATATCTTCAGGGCCGAATTCTCCGATTTTGCGACTCCCGTCTGTCGACTCAAATTCGACCCGGTATTTACTGCCTGCAACCTGTTCGATGATTTCCAGTCAGTCAAACATACTACGTTGCGTGGTCAGAGGAGTCACCCATCCGGCGAGATTCACAACACCGACAATAATCCCCACGACCCAGGTTTCGGCATTGATGCGGACATGGACTGGTTGTCTCTGAAAGAATTTGAGAAGATCAATCCCATGATAGGTATACTTCAATGCCGGAAGCGACGAACCATTGACTGCAGGGAGTAGAATCAGGTCAATGGAGGTTCGACATCACAGAAGAACTCGTTTACGTAGCGCATCATCGACACCAGGGCCGAGTGTAGTCTTTTCCCACGAGGGGGGGGAGGATCAGCGAGGGGAGGACCGCTCTGCTTCGAGGGGCCAGGGTTAGTGGACGGGTGGGGAGGATTATGGGGGAGAGGGCCGCTCTGCGACGTGCCATGTGCTGGGAGCGAGGGGACATGGGGTGTGGTGTAGTGGTTGTAGGCGGTAGACGGTGGTAGATCTTGGCGGCGGGGAATGACGGCTTGAAGTGAGACAGTGTTTTGCGGAGTGTTTTGCGGAGTGTACCTAGGCGAGTAGTATCGTCCTGTGTCATCACCAGGGGGTGGATGACCACTCTGCGAGCTAGGATACCCAGGAGGCGAGTTGTATCGTCCTGTGCCATCACCATGGGGGGGACGACCACTCTGCGAGCCAGGATACCCAGGAGGCGAGTTGTATCGTCCCGTGCCATCACCAGGGAAGGAAGGACCACTCCGCGAGGGGCCAGTGTTAGGAGGGGGTGCTGCGGACGGCTGCGAGCCATATGCTAGAGGCTGCTGCAAGCCATGTGCTGGGGACGAAAGGTACCCAGGAGGCAGGTTTGACCCGTTGCTGCCTTGAGAGTGAGGACCACTCATCGGGGAGTTCGGCTGCGCGTTGGGATTGTAATGGTTGTACGGGTGGGGACTCATGTAGATTATGGGGAGGGGAATACCCATGATCAATAAACACCTACCTCTATTTAAGGTCGCACGCAGAGAGAAAGAGCTGCGCTGCCTAGGTGTAAACCCCTTTTGTCCTTTTGTCCTGACCCGGGACTGGGGGATAGACACCCTAGCACGGTAATTGCATCGTTGCCGCTGAAAAGGTAGATGATCTGAGATGATGGGAGTCGAGTCAAAGTGGTCATCACGTTGATGTGTGGTCGGTCTAACGAGTTTGAGTGTCGCGTCGTTGTTGTTCGAAAGATCAGTGCTGCTATAGCGGATTGCGCCCTGTGTTCACCACGCGGGCAAAGCATGGGGAGAAGTAACGATGGTAGTAGGGCAGCCGTGTGACACTGGTAAATGATGAGTCATCGATGAATGAGGACTCGGAAAACTCTCGGAAAGCTAATTCCGGGCCTCGTATTGGGCCTCGCATTCTCTCACGGTGTCGTCGGAACGGTCCCACTTTCCGTCCATGTTACTGTAAGGACATTTGTTTCCCCTCCCACCGAATCTATCTATCACATTACACCCTTGGAGGAACCGAACAGTTCGCCACCGCTTCACGCAACTCCCATCTGCCATTTAAACGCTTCGAGATGGACTGTGTGGTTTTTGGAACGGAAATGGCGAAAGTTCCGAGTCGCCGGTCACGCGCGAATTTTCAAACGTCCATTTGCAGTGACCTGAGCCATGCAGAGATATGCTAACCAGTGTCGGTCAGGGGATAGCATAGGTTCTCTTGAAGGGGATGGACCAAGTTGAGGTGATTCTTTCCGTCGATTCCTTGGGCCATCCTCACGAAAGTTGCTGGCACCCTCGCTTGACATTTCCCTAGATCTCGGAACTGCCCCCTACAACGGCGACAACTTGTGTAGCATTCCCTGATGGCAACAAACGAACATAATCACAGTTGGTTTGATTTGGTGCTTCTTCTAGCTCGCAAGTTACGGTGCACTGCCAACGAACAATACAACTAGTTGATGTGTCGCCCCGCCGTTGATCGAACGGTTCGAAACGCTTCCCTTATACTCTATTTCCGGAAAAACGGTTAAGAAATAGCTCGATTCCAGAGTATAACGTGGCTGTAATCAACGTAATGTATTCGATGAAAGCAGAAATCGTACACACAGGAGTCACGAAAACATGGCAAATACGGACATCATTACCTTATTACCTTTATGAGGGACCGCCGTTCTGTCATCCAAGGGCGAAGTATACACTGTATCCTGTATACGGTGGCATCTTTGCAATATCGAATGTCATGTGAAATGAACTCTCGGGATAGTACAGCGACCAGAAAGATGTCGTATTAACCCCCCGGTCGATATGGTACCAACCCCGGTCGATGTGGATTATATGGTTCCACGTCTTCATGGAAGAACTCTCCTTCGCCTTCTATCGACTCAAATTGGACCCGGTATTTCCTGCCCGTAATCTGTTCGATGGCTTCCAGTCAGCCAAGCTTACTGCGTTGCGCGGTGGGATGGGTTACCAATGAGGCGAGATGCACAAAACCGACAATAATCCCTACGACCCAGGTGTCGGCATTGAGGCGGACATTGACTTTTTGCCTCTGAAAGAATTTTCAACCCTAAGTTATGAAAGGCATATTTCAACGCCGAAAACGACGAACCACGTTCTGTAGAGAGTAGAATCGGGTCAATAGAGGTTCGACATGACAGAAAAAACTCATTTACATATTGTACCATCGGTAGGAAGCCCGAGTTCGATGGGCGAGGCGGCATAGGGCCACCACGATTAGGTGCTGGGAATGCAGCATACCCTGGAGGCGGGTACCCCGGGTGGCTGCCGTGAGGGTGAGGACCACTCATCGAGGAGTTAGGTGCGCGTTAGGGTTGTAATAGTTGTACGAGCTGGAACCGATGTAGTTTACGGGGAGGGGAATGACCATGATCAACAAACATCTGCCTCTTTTAAGGTAGCGGGTAGGAGAGAGCTCCCAGAAAGAGGTGCGCCTGTAGGAGGCAAACCTCTTTTGTGCTATCAACACGGTCTAGAATTCAGACCCGAGAATGGGGAAGGAAGAAACCTCTGCACGGCAATTGCATCATTGCCGCTAAAACGATAGATGATCTGAGATGGGCCTCGAGTCCAAGCGCATCATGTTGTTGATGTGTGGTCGGTCTAACGAGAGCCCCGGGGGTGACAGAATGATGCAATGATAGCTCGACTGTGCCGCGTCAACATCACTATAACCGGGTTGCGCTCTTCACCACGCGTACAATGCATGCTTCTAGCATCGTTCTAAGCTGATTATGATTGTATTGGTCGATGAGGAAACCTCGTACCAACAGCGCGGCATTCTCCGACGAACGGCTGGTGCCACACTCTTTCAGCTATCGCACCTACCGATGTCATAGACACTCTTCCCACAGAATCTTAGACCCCCGGAGGAACTAACGCTGCCAGATGACAAACCAGCTGTCCATCCCCTTCAAAAGAACCTATTCTATCCCCCTGACGGACGCCGTCTATAGTCACATCCGTTCCAAAAACCACAATGCCCATCCCGAAGCGTTTAAATGGGACCTGAACAGATGGGAGGAGTTGCGTAAAGCGGTGGCGGACTGTTCGGTTCACATCGACCAAGTTGAGGCGATCCTTGTGTGAGTTGTTAATCAGTACATTTTCGTCGATTCCTTGGGTCATCCACATTGCAGGTATCATGCACAGCTCGCGTTCGTTCTCACGAAGTTGCCGGCAGACGTATGGAAGCCCTGGTCTT
Organism: Russula aff. rugulosa BPL654; assembly: GCA_022496225.1. Lineage (NCBI taxonomy): Eukaryota > Fungi > Basidiomycota > Agaricomycetes > Russulales > Russulaceae > Russula > Russula aff. rugulosa BPL654. Next base: position 5,605 of record WTXE01000417.1, on the reverse strand, counting down.
CTCTTTCCTCCGCTTGACACCGTCCTAGGTATCGCTAGAAATACCTTACGCGCCCGCCTTCTCTCCAGATGAAATCCCCGTGTCCCTACCCAACCTCCACTTCGAACGGTGTTGTCTGCTGTTCAACCTAGCTTCTCTGTATTCACAACTTGGTCTCACTGAGGACCGCACTTCTCGGGACGGTGTGAAACGAGCGAGCGCGTTTTATCAGGTGAGCCCCAAACTGGGCAGCCTCAGAAGACGACCGTCGTTGATTTTGTATTGTATTTGTCACCAAGAACTCTGCGGGAACTCTCTCGTACCTGAAGACATCCGCATGGAATAAACTGAAGGCCTCTCTCTCCGATGAAGACGGGCTCCCTCCAGACTTGTCGGAAGCATTCCTCAGTGCTGTGGAGTCCCTCATGCTAGCACAGGCACAGGAGTGTGTTTGGCAGTGGGCGGTAATGGGTATGATCACGGGTTTGGTCCTTATCAAACAATAATGACCTCCAAGTCCAGGTCGCGGCTCGAACGGGACCATAGCAAAGTTGGCAGCTCAGGTCGGTCACCATACCTTCTCACCGTTCGCTCTTTACCGGTTCTTCAGGTCTCTATTCTTTACGACAATGCCCGATCGGCGATTCGCAATGCCGTCACACCCATCTCGGGTGCGTTGCCATCGGTGAGCGAGTCCTGTGCGGTTCCTGTTCCCCCCATCTCAGAAAACTTCTCTAAGGAGTGGACTGTACACATCGAAGTCAAGAGCCTCCATTTCAGCGCCGCATCGCAGTATCGCAAGTCAATTGATGACACGGAACATAACAAGTCAGCGTCGTGGTTGTATGCCTCAGTTTCGCATCTAATACCTGACTTAGGTATGGTCATGAAGTGGCGCGCTTGGCTTTCGCTCAGTCTACTGCGAAGAGCGCTTTTGACAAGGCACGTCGCGGGGCGTCCAAGTCAGTCATGGAAGACGTCAAAGCATGTTATCATGTCCCTTTCTAATTATTTATCTGACGCTCCCGCGCAGTCGCTTCTGGAGATCCTTGACTCAAACCTCACTCGCGCCCAGCGAGATAACGATTTAATCTATCATCAGGATGTTCCATCCGTATCTTCTCTCCCGGTCATACAACCAGCATCAATGGTCTCGAGCATCGTACCTCCGGGACTTCTCGAACCTAGAAAGACCTTAGGGAACAATAATTTGATATTTGGGGAGCTCATCGGCCTGGGCGCGCAGACTGCGATAGGTCGGCGGCGAATTCTAATTGTCTTCCCCCTATTTAACCACTTTCGCAGAGATTTATAATGACAGGAGAAACACGGCGATCAAAGAATACATCAAGGACAGGGCACAGGAGCTGAATGATGTTTATACTCAGTGAGTCACAATATCGTGTGGTGGCGAATTCGGGTTTCATTCAACTGCTCCAGGCAGTTGCAAGTTCTCAAGCTTCCTGCCTCATTGGATGCCCTGGATAAGCCCATTGGTCTACCCCCCAGTCTGCTCAATAAAGCGGAAGAGGTCCGATTAGAGAATGGACCTGAACGCGCTGAGAAATTATTGGAGGATGTCCAGACGTTGGCGCGCCGTGCCCAGGCTATTCTGACAGAGGTACACGCACAACGCCGTCGTGATTGATCGTGTGCTCATACTTTCTCCCAGTCCCTGGATATCCTTGATCAAGAAGCCTCGGAGGATGAGCAAATCCGCAGGAGCACACCAAACCAACGGTTGCCCTCCCATCAGGCGAACGAACAATTAACATCAAAGGCGGAGCGCTACCGTAATATCCTTAATCAAGCTGCGGAGAGCGATGCCGTCATCAGACAAAGATGGGAGGAATGGGAAAAATGTATTGTTCAACTCACCTGGGATGAAGTATGTGGCTCTTTGTGACGTGTGCCCGCGTTTCGGTCCTAACTTACCTCTCTAGGCTAAGCTTGAGGCAGCCGTACCTTCATCTACCGTTGTTTGGTCAAGTCCCCGTCGACCAGCAATCGGTGAAACACAGACGCATGCACGTGCACTTCGTGTGCTTTTGGAGCAGTTGGATGATCTTGTGCGCGAGCGCAGCCAACTTGTTTCACGGGCGCAGCGCCTCGCAGACGCTGATGATATCGGCCCACGCATCGTAAAGGAAGCAGCCGGCTTGGAAAGATGGGCCGAGGTTCAGCCATCCATGTTCGAGGACTCCTTGGATCAGGAGCTAGCCAAGTACGACAAGTTCCGGCGCGATATAGAAGAAGGCGGTGTCAAGCAGACGGAGTTACTTGAGAAGGTTAAGGTAAGGAAGCCTCCCCTCGGCCGAGGATCATTTCCGACCTCGTTCTGACCATTATTCTTGTTTGTTAAGACCCGGATGGAGTCCTTCATTTCACTCGGAGGGAAGATCCGTCCGTAAAGGAGCGAGAACACGCGTTGCAGTCACTAGACCTATCTTATCACAAGTACAAAGAAATTATTCGACATCTTGACGAGGGGATCCAGGTACATTTTCTCAGACACCTCTTCTCCGCAGTGTTATTAACGGCTAATGTATTTCTTTAGTTCTATAATGACCTAGCTGCGATGTTGATACAATTCAGAGAAAACTGCGTCGAATGGGCGATGGGTCGACGTTCCGAGTTAAAGTGCTTCTTTCTTTTTCATTTTTTTGTGCCTTTTGGTTGATCGGCTAAAATTTAGTTCAATTACAAGTTCAATTAAGAATCTAGCAATCGAAGTTGATACAGCATCCAGGCCCACAGCCCCCTTATCGCCACGCTCTCATGTTGTACCTGAGCCTGGAGCTTCTGGCTCTACTTTGCGTAGCGCGGGCCTCTCACACTCTGGCCGCCATATTGCGCCAGACCTTCCGCCTCCTGACTCTGATCAGTGGCAGGTGATGGAAATGCCACCACCACCACGGCTGCCGAATGATCGAACTGGTAGGCAAAAAAAGAAAAAAGCGTAGAGGATCCACTGGCATGAGTACGCACGCATCCATGTGTCTCATGTAATTGTCATGCTATCGTACCCAAGTACTGTATAACCGAGATGAATTTGTCTTTCCGACGTCTATTCGTTTGTCTGGACGCACACCCGCCTGTATCGGAGGAAGGTGGCGAGATTAGTTGCAATTCCAAATCTTCTTCTTTGATGAGAATGTGCGCTCCGCCTACGCGGGCGCCAAATTAGCGAATTCGCGGTGCCACGGGGCGTGTGAGCCAGTTTCAGAATCTAACTAGATACCACATCTGCCACATCATCATCCAACACCGAGACATCAACCCATCAACGCGGCATCCCTAAACCAAACCAAGTACCACAGTCCTAGGAATCCAAGTCTGTACACTTCCCCCGCCCCGCCCCTCCCCCCAACTCATTGCATCAACGAGGCAATTTTTTAGGTTTATCACTTTTTTGTTTCACCCACTCTCGCTTATGGCTCCTTCGCAACGCCGCCGCAGCGTTGATTCCTCCTCGAGCTCTTCCGAGTCCCCCGAGTTTGCTCCGGATACTCGCGACCAAAAAGGCGGAACGAGTGGTGGTGTTGGGGATGCTGCGCAGCATGGCTATGGGCATCTTCCGCCACCCCCAAGTTACAGTCCACCCTCGACCTCGACCGCACAGCCCAACATTCAATCCGGGCCTCAGGTACCGCCTTCCGGTTACCGCATTCCTCTAGGAATGCCCTCTACCACCACCAGCACCACCACACCTTCGTTCTCCTTCCCGGGCATCGGGAGAACGCGCGAGGCGCCATTCACGGATGCGGACGGTAAATCGCCCGTGTTTATCGGTTCTGCGCTCATGCAGGATTCGGTGCACCCGTGCAAGATCGTGCCGAATATGCAGAATGAGGCGTGCCGCGTTGCGTATGGCGGTGGTGAGGTCGCTCACGAGGGACGTTACGACCTCTTGCCGTTCGTGCCTGCGCTCATGGAGTTCGTCCCGGCCGCAAATGGACACGTGCCCCATGGGAGAAAGCCCGTAAAAGGCGGGTTTGAGCAGAATGGTATTGAGCTGTACCACGCAGTTGCTGTAATCGATGGCGTCAAGGTTCCTGGAAAAACTGGAATTCATTTGGTACGTGCACGTTTCTTTTTATTTCTTTGGTTCTTTGGACAAATATTATTTCATTTTGAATTGCATATATGAATGTGGGTCGCAAATACTTATGATGTTTGTCTCATCAGGGTGGCTGCAACGTCCCTTACGGCGGACGAGAGCACGTTGTGAGAGAGAAGTATGAAATACTGTAGGAACCATCCCCTCGCAGTTTTTGGTCATCGCTCATCATGGGGTCTGCAACAGGTGTTGGAAATTCTAGATTGGCCACACTGCGACCGCGTGGTAGACCCGGCTAGTCTGACTATATAGAACTATGCGATACTTTGGGCTTCGTACGTCCGCATGGCGAAAGTCCAACTACAACTGCCCCTGATAGAGTTGCTCAAAAGCGCGTGTTTGGACATGTGTGTTCAAGGACCGGAACTTCGCCAGTTTGTGTCACCTCGAGGAGTAGCGCATGCGGAGCATGCGAGATGATTCGGATCGTTATCGCTGAAATAACGTAGCGGCGCTGTATGAGTTTTGACACGCGTCGAATTGAAATTTGGCTTACAGTGTGCACACCAAACAGGACCACATGGGAATTTGTTTGTCCTCCCTTATCGTCCTTAGCTCGCTTCCAACTTTCAAATTCTGGTTTGAGTTTGAAGTTGTGGAATCAAGTGTGTTATGTGGTTCGGCGACAACGTGGCCCAGCGCATCTTGTTTTTCGTTTTGAAACTCTTGTGCTGGCGTGAACTTTGTTGAAATGGGGTCCGTCCGTGTCTTCACAGGCGCTGCAGACGCTGCAGATTTGGCGACTGACGTATTTCCAACTCTTTGTAGAGTGCCACGAGGTGATCCATCGTTCCCAGTTTCCTTGTTTCCTGTACTGCGGCCTTCTTCAGTTGTGCGTTTCGGTAAAATGAAATCACCCCAGAAGTCTGTCAAGGTGCCTGTCCTCAGTTGGTCGGCTTCGATTGCGTCCATAGACGTCATCATGGTCTGACGACGATCCACATCTGTCTCTCGTAATTCCTCGACGTCAGTGCCGTCAAACTCATCCTCCTCCGGACCTTGCGTAGGAGTCATGGATGCTGTTCGAATCGGTTCAGCAGTCACAATATCACATAGGGGATGCGTTTACTTTCGCCTTGTAAAGAAGCCAGGCGTCTTTCCGCAGCCAAAGCCCGTTCTTCGCGGGCTCGCTTGCTGGATCACGGGGCGTCGGAGAGTGGAGAATGTCAAGCAAGGATGACGCACCTGCCAGCCTTTTTGCGAAATCCAATCCCTGACCCTTTCTTATCCTCGTCAGCGTTAAGGGCTTGACCGCCGCCGGTAAATGTACCGGCGGTGGTAACGCGAGAACCCGCTTTCCGTCGTTTTGCCGTTTGAGCACCCGTCAACATGGATGGCCCAGCGACGGGCTGTCGACGTCGTCTACGCGCTGCAGGCCGAGCACGACTCTGCGCACCTCCGCACTGGCGACGAGATGGTAGGCGTATGAAGGTCGTGAAAGAAGAACACCATTACCATGTACTCGGGGAGATCATCGTCCACGAGTCCACCGGGAACAAATCTGGC
>WTXE01000416.1:0-20110 GCA_022496225.1 Russula aff. rugulosa BPL654 | reverse complement strand
ACCGTCTTCATGCAGCGGGCCCGATTGAATGAAACAGTGGCCTTCGAGCAAGGAGCCAAGGACGGGAACTGCGGCCTCTCAGCTGCTGTGTGGAAAAACAGGGGATTGGAGTACCAGCTCAAGAAAACCGTTGGCTGACAATAGTGATGACGGTAATCTGGGAAACCCATTACCGAAAGAATGACGTTATAGAACGCACTGTATCGATTTTTTCCGGGCAGGCCGCGGTTACGCGCTACAGTATTTGATGTTGATGCATCAAAATAATATTAGTGTTGTACTGTAGTTGTACCTCGGAAGCGTCATGATGTAAAACTTTACAACTCGTGCACACGTATGTGAGTCGTGATGTACCCGTCAAATGATAATTTCTGGCAGACTCATGCTTCATTCGAAAGTCACATCTTGCGCACAATTGCAGATGGCAAGCGAGTGGTTTTGTTTGTTACGGTAACGGCGCGGTGCACCACGCACGTGTTTGCGGCGATCCTTTTTGCCGCCGCTTGATCGGCCCGGTTTCGGGCAGTGACAAATAACAATCACAAAAGTGTTGTCTGGCCTTGGTCCTTCCGCTCATGCATGCCTTGCTCCCTAATTTAAAGCATGCACATCAACGCCTAGATGGCGTACGTACTGGTTATATCCATCACAAATGATTAGCTGACCCAGGTCGTCATTAGTCATGCCCAAATAAGTGTCACGGCGTGGTGATGTGTAAGTATGTCATATCTATCTCCGATCTTGTACCTACATCGCATAGTGAGACTCATAATCTCTCTCTCAATGAAAGCTGGTCATCATGTACGAACGAAACCCATCGCGTAGACAGAAAAGGGTATACTGACATGTCCATTTGCACAAATTATCGAGATATAGTTACAGTCACAAAACAAAGTTCGTCAGAACAATTATTTCCCATAAGGACTGCGACGAAGAGTCACGCCGCCTCCAGCCATCCTTTATCAATTGGATTCCGCACCGGTGAATTGAGTCGTCGCAAAACCAACACTGCTGTTACCACTGTCTAAAACAGTGTAAAACCGCTCTAGGAAAGGCCTTCCAAGGACAAAGCCCATCCCAGCCGGCAGTCTCGAAAGTTTAATATCCTGCACAAGTAGGTAAATACCGTCGCTGGTGCCACCTATAAATTCGTTTAACGAGCGGGTAAAAATCTGAGCATTTTTGGTTATCTCGTATGTGGTACCACCGACGTCGAAGAAGAGGGACTGGAGGTTATCGTACTGTGCCGGGGTAATGCTGAGCAAGCCCGTTCCTTCGTCCAAAATCGCGCCCGTCGCGCTGGCATAGCTGTTATAGGCATCTAACGCCAGGGTATGAGCCTGTATACATATTTTTGGTAGGAGCCAGAGTTACAAATCAGCTTACCTGTGGAGATGAGGATTAAATTGGATATAGTATCGATGACGCCAGCGCTGGTGTTGAGGATAACCAAGGAACCACCGTATCGAAAGGACGCGTCAACACCCCAGAACTTATTGGCAGGTTCGGTCGTTGTAGTGGGACTGTGCAAGCCGGGATGAGTACAGAAATATCATCCATCATCTTGTTGAGACACCTACAAATAGGTGATAGTTCCTGTGTATTTGCTAGCGTCAGTCTCACCAAATGTCATCTCGCCAGCTTCGACGGACGAGTTCCAGGGCTCAAAGAACAACGCGACAAGATTCTGACTGATTTTACCCTGCTCAAAGAGGTTGTCTGTGACAGTGGGGATGGCAAGCGATTTGTCAGGATCCAGGGTGCCAACTGACAAGTTTTTTGGGCCAATACTACGGACCGTGACAGGAGTTTAACACAAGCGCAGAGACAGACAGAGGGTCGTGCTTACCCCAACATCCCATCAAAGGGATAAACCCCGTTAACACCATTGGTTTCCGGGTCGGCGACCCCATGGATTGATTAGAAATAGCAAATCCGGGTGCAAGTGTCACGGTATCGTTGTACTCAGAACCTAGGTATAGTGTATATAGAGCAAATATGAATCTTATGGGGAGAACTTACCGTTGAGGTATGTCGCGCTAGTATATTGTACGAACTATTTCATACGTACGTGGTCTTAGTTCAAGCTGGGCAAGAGATCTGCACGCGACATGATATTTACCACTCTATCACCTGTCTTTACACTTGATGAAGTTATTTGGTAGGGCTGTTCCGCTCCCACCCAGATGTTGGCACCCGCAGTATCAAGGATGAGATTGTCTAGATTGGGTATATATATATGAGACTATGCTAGGTGGGAGTTAACAAGACTCACAGGAGGTGGGTGGTGTACCGATGCCAACGCCGATCACATAAAGAGTGCTGGTATCGTTCACGATGAGGTTTGGGGATGAGCTACGCCGCAGACTGTCCTTTACAGATTTCCTAGGGTGTTTCCTGTCTCTTTGGATAAGGTCAAGTTTGCCATTGCCATTGATCTGTCTGGAAATAGGAAACGAAATGCGACCACTCGGATCCGAGTGGCGGATAAGGGTTGGACCCGCCGCGACTCTCGTAGCAAGGACGACGAGAGGCACAAGAAAATGGACCAGAAGCATGACCGATATCTGAAAGGGAAGGTTGACCTGTCGCTCGAAATTTGGTCACGGCCAACATTGCTCTTATAAAAGTTGAACAGTGGACGGAGAACTCATGTGAGTTGAACCTATTGGGGCGTGCTGGGCAATACCTCCGAGCAGGTGAGTAGTTTTGCCTTGGAATATTCATATTTATTAATCCGCGGCCCAAAGGAGATTGTAGCGCACACCGACTCAGAGACCCGACTCGTAATATGATGAGCATCATCTCATCATGCAGTCGAGCAGTCCCGAGTAAATGAGAAGTTGATACAACAACAACGATGATAATTCAAAGCCCTGCTGTACGAACCGGGAAAACAGAAGATTTAATTCGGAGGAACGATATCCTGAACTAGGCTGGCCATGCCAGTGGTCATGGCGATGATGACCTTTGGAAAAACTATTGAACGATGACAAGAGTGTTCGGTAACAACGCACCAGAACACACTATAATCAGTTTTTGTCTGTAGAGGGAACGAAGAAAACAGAGAGTGCGGTGGAAATGTGGAAAAGAGTAGAATACAGTACAAGAGATACAAGCGTGCTGTGTTTCCACCGCTGTGTCAGCTAGATAGCTTGTTGAGTAAGCCAATTCACGTGATTCGAAATCGTGCATGGAAATTGATTCAAACGGGCATGTCATGTCTTCGTTTTTTTCGTGTTCCTTTGTAGTGCTCGTTCGTCTGCGGAGAACCATCATCATCAAGTTGCACTTGACCGGCATGCCCCGCCCAGTAAAACCACGGCATTTAGGCAGGATTTCAAACATATCGACATGCTGGCCTAGCAGGGTCTGTTGCAATGCTGTATAAGCCTGCATACTGTATTCCCATACTGTACGCAAAGTACTGTTTGAAGCGACTGAGCCTGATCCGCTCCGCTGTTGCTCAAGCGAGATGCGAGACATACACTGGCAATCAATATCCCTAAGACCAATAGTTGCCACGGACAATATCTTATCCGCTGTTGGTGGTACAGCATGACCACAGCATGTTGATCGAGTTACAGTAACGTACTGTACTCGAGTACAGTGTGAAGGGATAAAGTAAAGTAACTGTAGACGTAGACACCCACCAACTGAATTGCAGTGACGCGTCACCCCACCGTCCCAATCATCATGATGCACGCCACTCGGATATGCAGCCGCGCACCTCTCTCCGCCTTGAGATCGTGTCGTCCTTCTTCCAGCTGTAATCCAGCGGCGCGCCATCTACAACGGACTTTTCTTGTCTCTCCGACGCGTTATAATCCAAGACTACCGACACTGACTTGCGATTCTGTCTCCCTTCCGTCGTCGCGTCGGAACCTATCGATATCCCCTACCACACCTCGTCGAGCGCAATATTCGCGATTTGATGACGATCCAAACCGCACACCACCGCATTCTGCAGGGATTCAGAGACGTGACATCATTATATACACCCTTGTAGCAGGATCCGTGATATATTACATTGTTCAGTGCGTAATTTATGTTTCACATCTCATCGATCTCATCTCTCATGCCTTGACATCTCTCCTTCGAATGTTTTGGTTCTCAAAAGTCTCGAACAAGTCCCAGAGACGGGTCGGTGGCGCTTCATGGATATGAGCCCGAAACTCGAAGCCGCCGTGAGTTCTATAATCTTCCCCTACCCCATCAATCCCAGCCAAGTCACCGTTTCATTCTCCCGAACCTTTTGTTTATTTTGTTTTCTCCGGAAAAAGTAAAAGAAAAACTTATGATATGATATGATAGCTCTGGGAAGCATCTTATACCGAGCTCTCCAATCAGTTCCGCGGAAAACTCCTCCCGCCCTCACATGTCGTCACCCAACATGTACATCGCGTCGTCTCTCGCATCCTCGACGCGAACGATCTGGGCACGCTTCGTGGTGATCCGCGGACGCCAAGGATACCTGCAAGGACGGTACTGCAGCCGAGCTTGGGTGGATTTGGAAATGATGATGGAGAGGAAGGTCCACCGGATTTGTGGGACCCGGATGCCAACCCCACCACTGGGTGGCATGATGGGGCACAGGGACTTGGCCGGAGGGAGTGGAACCTGCTGGTGGTGAATGATCAAAAGGTCGTCAACGCAATGGCTGCGCCAGGTGCGCAGGCACATCAATGCATCCTTGACAGACACGTAATCTGAACGAACGTCTCACTAGGCACAGTCGTTGTCTTCACAGGGATACTCCCTGTCGCGAAGGATGAGCAAGGTCTTGCTGCCATACTTGGCCATGGTAAGTCGACCTGTTGGGATCTCAACTGATGCTCTCCTTACCTGGTGCGTAGAGATAGGCCATGTTGGTAAGCTAATCCAGAGCATCCGATTTGCTTCGGAACATCTCAGTCACGTAACTCTATTGCAGTCGCGCGACATACAGCGGAGCGCTACTCCTACTCCAAAGTTTTTATCGCCTTCGCATGGCTAGCGGAGATTATCGGCCTTCCTTATGGCTTTGGCAACATATTGACTACTTTGCTGATGGAACTCCCCCACTCGCGGAAACAAGAGTATGAGGGTTGTATCTCTTCCTGCTTGACCCCAAAAAAGGCACTAATAAAGCGTTTTCGTGTCCCTTTAGCTGACAAAATCGGTTTGAAACTCTCGGCCAAGGCATGCTTTGACCCGACGGCAGCGCCATCGTGCGGATCTCTTTTGATGGTTCTGTTCCGTTTCTTATGCTAACGCTGGCTCTGCACAGTATGTTTAAGCGCCTCGGCGCCCTCGAGAAGTCCAGCGGTGGCCTGAACGTATCGTTCCTTAATACACATCCTGCTTCCGACGAGCGCGTCAAGGTATGCGCCAGTCATCACGGTCTCGTTATGTATTACTCATTGATCTAATTATTACTAAAAAGCAACTTGAGGCTCTACTGCCAGAGGCATTCTCCATACGAGGCTCTGTGTGCGATGGGATGTCAGATCAGCTGGATAGTTTCGGGGAGACCGTCGCGTCCGGGCCTGACATTAGTAGAACAGCGTGGGATAAGTAGAACACGTGTTTCGCTTGTTATCTAAATTTGGTTTCATATTTCATGTTCAATCACGCATCACTCGCCCGTCAATCCCAAGACACGTTTCTTAAACATCACTGATCCCCATCTCCGCGGGCTATGCGGTAGTATTTCCCTTGAAGACGTCTGCAAGTTTTGTAGGTCGTCGTCGTCTGGGCACTGTGGATATCCAAAGCTAGAAATCAATTGACCTGGTTTGACAAGACGGGGACCTGTCTGGACTCGAACGACCTCGTGGGTCTGTCATAGCTTTCATCGACCCTGACTCGCATATGTCAAACCTGTTCGTAGGCGCCCCTGCTCTGACTCACCCTGGACTTGAAATGGGTTTTGATATATGATTGGATATTGATTTCCCATCAGCAGGGGCTGTGTATGGCAGGTCGGGCCACGTCTCTATGTGCCAACTTATCAGTCATACCGGAGGCGGCGCCGAACGTATTTTATTCATTCGTTCGCTCGGCATTCCGCATCCGGGACAAACTCTCACGCAAATTATTGGGATCACACAAGTTTATCTTCTCGCGCACGACTGCCGCTACTGTACACATGTACGGTATGGTCACGGTGTACCCGCAATTAGAACTTGGCCTGAAATAAATGGATGCCCGAAAGGCCGCACAATACCGTGAGACGATCTTTTTACCTTATACCACTCTTGATGGCGTTTGATGATCCGGTTCGCCCCCAGGATCAAAAAAAAAAAGTTGGTTTGTCCCGTCCGCTTGGTGCGACGGAAGAGATACAAAAGTATGTAACTGGGGGCATTCGTATCCAATGATGACAACTTGAACAGAACTAGAAACTCTCTCTATTGTTGTCCCCGCCTCCGTCCTGGACTTGAACCTGGCCTGGCCCATCATCAAGTTCTACTACAGGGGTGGCTGCGGCCTGTACCCTTTCCTGTCCCTGTCCCCCGTCTTCCGTGTACCCCCATCGATCGACCTTCTTGCTGCCTCAGCAGCTACGACCGTCCTTTCTCTCGTTCCCTTTCCCTCCCTCTCCCCTTCACACTAGTCGGTACTCTCCTGAGAGCTTGCGCATAATAACGCGTACAGCACATCACTGAACCTTCCGAACGAGCTCGTCAAAGCCGTCTGATGGTCCACGGAGATAACAAGTCCAGGGACGTGAAAGAGACCGAATCGTTATCCTCGTGCGTTGGGTTTCATCATCTCATCTGCAACGAACTCGGCGCACTGAGCAATATATTGTCATAAATACGCACGCACCCCCCACCCATTACTATAGCCCACGTACGATGCTCATCGCCGCTATTGCACCACCTGTCGGGTTCACGGTCTACCTGCTGGCAATGTTCTTATTGTTGTGGTGGCACCGCAGAAGAGTGAAGCGGCGATATGTCGTACAAAGCTCGTCGATGCGAGGTTCGGTCGACCTTGAGGGCGAGGCGGACGATGTCGAAAGCAAACAGCATCATCCCCAGCGTCCACCTACAATGACATTTGCCTCATCCATTTTGGAGATGCCAATGTCGCCCTCGATCAATTCGGCCACGCCGTTCGCAGCACATTCAAGAGGATACAGCGGCGTCATGTCCATCTCACCCGTGCCGACGTCGCCTCTCACCCCCACATCGCCCATCTCGCCTCTCGGATCATTCCCACTGGCTCCATTACGCGCCCCGCAGCTAGCCGATAATCCATTGCCGACGGGCAAATCGTCTCCTTCACGGAACACCCGATTCCGCATCAGCGTACCGGCTTTCGTGAACCGCCTCAGTGGTGGTGGGATTCCCATCACCACTGGGGGTGGAGGCGGCGGCGGAAACGGAGGTGCGGGTGCAGGTACAGGAGGAGCTGAGGGAGCTGGAGGTGAGGGTGAGGGTGGAGGAGGCGGTCGTCAGAAAAGGAGACAAAGTCGTGCAGACCCGGTTCTACCGCGGATGACAACGCCCACCATCCGATTCAACTCTGACGACATGCTCGCACCAAGACGACCGCGACCGCCCTCATTACGCCAACACATCATGCATAGCCCGCGCGTAACTGCAACAAGCGCTGCCCTGGTAGCTAGCACAAGCCCGCCACCGCCAAACTCACCTCTCCCGCCCACGCCACTAATAGCAACGCTAACGTCGGCATCGCCAATATCGCCCATGCCGCCAACGCCCATTCTGTACATGCTGCCCAGATGCGCAAGTTCGTTGTCGAAAATGGTTTGCAGGGAGAAGACGAGGGTACGGCCTTTACCGCCGTTGCCCCTACAACAGCGACACGGGTTATCGTCGGCTTCCCCGCGACTACCACTGCCGCCGCCGCCGTCGCAACCACCACCGCCTCAAACACAACCGCAGCTACAGTCGCCACAGGCGGTGACGACGACGACGACGACAGCAGCAACAGCAGGACCACCGCCTTCTGCCGACCAGGCAATCGTGCTGCAGCCAAATCGGTTACGTTTACCTGAGAAGAAGGAGAAGGAAGCACCGCCTCACTCGTCATCATCGTTATCACGGCCGTTGCAGCGGCAGAATTATCCGTTCACCCGTATTGTGGGTCACAGGCGGCGTCGAGCACAGGATAATAACGATTCTCCTCCTCCGTATACCTCTCAATACTTGGACTTGGGCAACGGACTCGGACAACAATCCATAAACTGGCCTGGCTAATGTTTTTTTCCAACTCAATATATTATTATTTTAATCACACTCATTCAACCAATGTTTTTTTCTCTCCCAGTTATTTTCCCTTGTTGTTTTCTCTTATTACTACTACCACATCAATCAGTGACGTCTTCATGTGATCATATCATCCTCGGATACGGACGGAAGAGATATTGGAAAGTGTTCGTTAGATGTTGAAGGATGTGATATGATACGCATATATGAATAGAAGCAAGATGGACATTTGGTGGGAGAAGTTCTTGAGATCTCTCTGCTTCCTGACAAGTCGTCATTTGACACGGAAGGATAACATATTTAGGATATCACGGGGCCTTTTCACTATCTTGAACCAATCCAAGCCATTTTAGGGGACGATCGTCGGCGTTAGACGCCCAGAAAAGTGTTGCATTCCCCGGCCACTGGTAGAGCCGAGCCCATCGGCTACAGACAAATCTTTGTTATGTACTGTACGGAGAGTACAGCCGAGTTTGTAGATCCACCTCGACTGAGAGCTTTAAATTTATGCGAAAAAAAAAGGGAAAAACATACACATACTTTGCAAACATGTGATTCCTCGACGGACCGACTCATCGTTATGTTTTTTCCTTCCAAACAAAGGACGATTTCGGTTGGTGGAAGAAAGTGTGTTCAATTTGAGAGAGAGAAGAAGGAGAAGAATTCTTTCGAAGGTTCTTTTGATTGTCGAAGCAAATGTAGTATATGTTATCATTGTTATGTTCGGTCTGTGGGTACTATACTGTGGACATATAAACCAAGGGGAAGCTTATAATTATGATTCATATCCGCCTGTTGGCGGTGATGCCGGTGATGGGCCCTCGGCTACTATACCGAGGATCGTCATTCGGGTATCTCTGAATCTGCCAGAAGTTCAGTTGGCCCGGGAAGAGGGTAAGCTAAACATAGCCACTCAGTTGCACAACTCGGAACTCGGCCGACGACGCGGCCATTACACTCAACCCCTTCCCTTTCTTGAACGGTTGAACCACCACATCATGAAATCATGATCCGTATGTGTGCATGAACCGATTCGTTTCATGTTTTTTTCTAAAATATTCTTTCTTCTTTTTCTGCGATTGTAGTGATCCGCCCCGCAAGTTGAGATCGGTGACATGACACAATAAGTGTAGGAAAGATTTCGTTTCGGCCCTCTCCCTCTCTGAATCCCTCGCATGAGTGGTGCAGAACTTTGCGCCTGCCCCCACACGCCATGCATCATTCATGAATACCGCGGGGGACCACATACATTACACGGAATATATAGCGATATATGCAAACGATTCGAACTCGGAAAACAGCAAAGGGAAAAACATTCAAACGGTATTGTTTTTTCTTCTCTCTTATTATGGGTCTCGTTGTTCCACAAACGCGGATAACTTATTTCCTTCAGCACTGTAACTGTACAGTACTGCATAGATCAGACAAATGACGATTTTGCGCATGTGACCGCTCAAAAAGTCCCCCAGTCGCCGACGTACGTGCGCGATGGCGCAAAACGTGCGTTCCAAGTCCCATGCGGCACCTGTCTCAGAGCCAGAGATACTGTAGATCGATAGAGTCCCAAATTCCCAAAAAGTAATAGGAATTAAAATAGAGAGAGAGAGCCTTTTACGCACGCTACATGCTATCGCACATGCCCGTGGATGTGCGTCCAGTCGCTCGCACTTGCACGTGCGCGCCCGTATCGCCGCGCAAGAGCTAAATCGACAAAGTCCGTCCATCCGTTTATACGTTAAGCCCGACGCCGCTTAGCACGAAGCGCAGGCGCAATGTCCATATCCTCGTCCACGTCCGCGCACAAATCCGAGTCTTCATCGTCTAGTACAAGCACCACGTCTTGCTCGATGTCCCACTGTGGACTTTCCTCGCGCGCCCGCTTGGACGGTCCCGCTCCTAGCGTCGTATCGCGTGCCAGCGTCAGTTCGGATAAGGGCGGGGGCGAAGACGAGTTGAGGTCAAGTTCGATGTCCCATGGAGGGCTTTGCGCGGGATGTGAGGTGGATGTTGGGTCAGGGTTGCCTGGCGCAGGCAGTGGCGGCTTCGTCGTAGGGGCGGAGGATGTGGGTGCGGGCGCGGGCGCTGATGTGGACGGGGCCGCGAGCGCACTGGTCGTACCTGTGCGGAACGGCCGTTCGAAAGCATCTTTAAGCCTCGCGACCTTTTTCGGGCCGAAACCTGGGAGTCGCGCGAGCTGCGCTGCGTCTGCCTGTGCTATCTTCGCGAAGCTCTGTGTGTGCCGTTCCAAAGTGGTATATGAATATAGACTAGGAAGGGAGGAGAGAGGAAATAGGGGACGCACACCGAATGAAGCGCGGAGAGTCTCGACATCTGTCTTGTTCACGCGCGGGATACTCGTGAGCGCCGTGCGGAGGAGCGCGCTTGGCGTTTTGTCTACTCGTTCGCGGATGAGCGTTGGTTGACGATGCTCGGACTGTTTGTAGGCGGTGAGGTACTGCCCTGCTTCGTCTGCGCTACCCCCCACCACGACCACCAATACGTGCGTTACGTAGGTATGTGTGTAAATTCATTTGCTCGTCGGTCTGTCGAGGAAGGAAGCGGGCTCACGACCAGACTACGATGACTGTGATGTTGTTGACTAGACAGACCCTTGTGAGCTCTCGAATCGGTTCTTGGTGTTCTGACTGGGAATCGATTAAGAGGGTAGGACGGGGAAAGGGGAGGGGGACGCACGATGTCACACATGAGAAGGAGGATGCGGAGGTTGTAGGACTGGCCTAGACGCTCGATGCGTTGATGGATGTACTCGGGGTGGAGACGATGATACCTCAAGCTGTAATCCCATAAACGTAAGATACGCTCAGCTGGAAGGGAAGGGAAGGGAAGATGGAGGCACCTGAGGAAGATGACTCCTGTCGTTTTGCCAACTTGATAGTCGGGCAGAATGTCTCCAAATTCCTTCGGGACGTTGCGAATGCATTCGACGACGGGATTCAGGCGTTGACACGGGTTGATGATGATTGAGTTTCCTGAGGCTGGTTGAACGACTGGAGGCTGCCGCTGTTTTCCCTTGAGTTCCGTCGATGACGGATGGTTGTGCGCCATGGAAGTTGTGGAAGAGGTGGGTGTGGTGTGGTGATGGTCCGCATCACACCATCTACATTTATAATGAAAGCGAACATGGTTGCTTTTGAGATGGCTCGTTTCCAAATATCTATTATCAACAAAATCCTTTGCTAACGGTACACACAGGGCAATAACACGTAGCACGGAATAATATGGCAAAGACGTTTCACAAGAGCTAATTATAACTCGACTGTGGTGGGTACTAGTTACAGTAAGGAAGCCGAAAAGACCAAAATTCTTTTCTCACACCTGCTAGATGTATACACGTGTAATTGGCAGATAAACTTACAGGTACAGGATATGAGATATCGTCCGTAAGACGGCCCTTTTGGCTAGCGAGGATTGGGCACCATAGGCTCGGACGGTGCTGGCTGATTCTGATGTATTAAAGGAGCGCGCTCTCCCAGGCTATCTTCCCAGTCGAGTCCCTTCTCAGATCGTCCACAACATCGGCACCTGCACATGGTCTCTGTACAGCCATGTCCTACGAGCGGGTTATGCATCAGATGTTACAGGTTCGCATCGTACCACAGAGAGACAAGCGGAACTTGAAAGAGGACGTACGAAATGAGGCATAGTCAAAGCAGATGCCGCTGCAGACGTCGAGGCACGCTATGAAGGCGATGGCGCAGCAAGTACCGATGGGGTCATCAGACATTCTATTTGACTCTGAGCCCGCTGCCGCTGCCTGGGTTCACTGTAACTTTCGAGTGAGGAGTGAGGCAAGGAAACTCCACTAGAAACTGCAGGAGGTTACAAGTGAGGAGGATGCGGTGCGGCTGGAGTGGACCGCACGGGACCAAAGTGCCGACGGGTGCCGCAACTGCCGGTTTGTCATGTGATGGACTATATCATATCACTCACAGCAAGTGATCTACGCCGCGCCCCCATCTCGCCGCTCTGCCTCGATTGCTCTGCTTCGATTCCTCAAAACGACAAATGACCAAACATCCGCACACTGCTCGGCGACGTTTCTCCGCGTGAGTTTTGTCAAACTTAGAATCGTATTTCGTCACGCGTTCTATCGAACCGCCACGTTTCAGGCCCCGTCTCCTAAGAATAGCATCCAGCTTGCATCATAAATCATCCTGTTGAAGTACACCGCGGACCAAAAATGATCATCGTAGTCATGGGAACTCTCCCTTTTCGTAAGTTAGTGCTTTCGGTGGGTTATGAAAGTGAGTCGGCGAATTCAGGTTTTCCTTCGTTTTCTTTGGAACCGAACAGCCACGTGGAGTGGACTCAGACTAAGGCAGACCCCATCAGGAACCAGCACGTTTATGTAAGCTTCCAATCCGATTACGTAAGCTTGCCAAAATTCTGATTTGGGCCGCGCGTTCATACAACTAAGTTATCCATGTTTCAGATCTCTTAGCCTCTCGTCATTTTCATGAAAGAACCCCCTTTTCTGACAAACATGCGCAATTGCCCCTGACGTCCGAGTCGCGGCCCCCAAACACCAAAGCTGTTTACTTTTGGACAAGCCAATGATGACGATGGCAACGACTTGGAGCGATATGTTGGAGGCATGCTCAATGTTGCACCATCCCCTACTGCGGAGACCGAACATGTTCGACGAGGAGTACACAAAATTCTTCAACGCCCCCTTCACAATAACCAAAACATAATCGATGCCCCAGTGCCTGATTGGCCCGTATGTAGGAGGTAACGCGTTTGCAGCCTCCGTTGGACCCGATGGTGCAGTGGTAGATGGTGGAGCGTCTGTCGGTTCGGTGCATACAGGAAGCATGTGGGCAACAGAGCCATGTACAGGAAGAGCGAGAAGTGCACGCTCATCTGGACGCTGAAGGTCAGCGTAGTTTGGGTCATTTTCAATCTTTATGATGATGCTACGCTACGCTTCACCTCCGCAATGATCTCCGGGGGTAATATACGATGGCTGTGGTACTTTCGGTTTGCCCATACGGCCTGTGATCCAGAAAGGCCAGAGTGATAGGCTGATATGAAGCGCGCGGACCGGTTTGCATAGCTAGAAATATCATGAGTGCACAAATAGGAATAGAAGAAAAACGCGGAGGACTCACCGTCGGATGTGAAGGAGGGGGACATCTTCAAGGCATTTGATGACCTTTTTCTCCATCTCGTTGATTGTTGCCGCACGCCCTGCCATACGGAAACGGAGCTTTGCTGCTCCCCAGTATTGTTCGATGAAGTTGAGCTCGCAGTGATATTTTGGATAGAAGTCGCACAGATGGCCGCGAGATTCGACCAGTTCTTGAAGCTGGGACTTCTGTGAGATGAAATCAGGCTGTAAAAAAAGGATGCGTCGGCAGCAGCAGTCAGTGCGGTCAGGGTCACAACGAAAATTCGAGCACTGGGCCAGAAGATCATCGACCCCCTCGGGCCACAGGCCACGCTCCCGAATGATGACCTCCATGCCCTTGAACCATCCGGGCATTGAGGGGTGCTCTTCAGGGAAATAAAAAGATTGGGGGTCGCCATTTGGGAGTGTGCCATTGCACATGGGTGGGCCATTAGCGTGGTGTGCCCACCCTTTTTTTGGTCCTACAAGAGAGGTTAGTAAGACGTCGTTGTCCTCAGTACCATCGCGCGCGCAACGAAGACACTGCCAAAGCCAAGTGGGCCGCCTGCAAATGTGCTCGCGCGTCCGCCCCTGATGTGCCAGCACAACGCCCGCCGAAGGAGCGTGTGCTCGTTGAGCACTTGCCATTGCTCTCGGCAGACATGGACATGCATCATGAAATAATAATGATTGTTGTCGCACGGTAGTAGTGATGGGGAACGAGGCGCACCTTTTACCATGTGTCGGGCTGATATTGCATCAGGTGCACGCCTTTGATGGCTGGGCGCATTATCGAATAAGAAAAGTCCCTGGGCCCAGCCCTTGGTGAGACCCTCGAAAATGTCGATGGCCTTATCGACTTGTTGGAGAAGATCGTCGGCATCAAAGTACCCATCGCGATTTCGCCCAGCCTTGAAGATGATCCGGGCTTCCCTTGCAAATGCAAAGATGTTTGAGATAATTGTGAGATGATGGACAAAGAGGGGGACTCACTCGTCCCCATCGCGCAGTCGTCCCCAATCCGGTGTCAGGAAATCAGACACCATCAAGGATTGCCCATTGCCCTTGGCCTTCGGTTTTGACTTGCTGGTCGCGTGGCTCCATCCTGTGTTGCGCTCGTCGTTCTGGAAGAAGGTGGATTCATCATGGGTCACCAGAATGAGGCGAAAGCGTCCAATGGCGCCAGGGACTGGGAATCCATTGGGGCGTGGGAGTTCTGTCCCTTCGTTGTCCCATCGATGGAATCGTTGCTCATATCCCATCCAACGTTCAACGAACGCTTTCCGGTATTCCACCACGTCATCCCTCTCGTGCCCATCAAGATACATACCATTTTTCAGCTTTCCGTAAGTCCACCCCAATTTCTCGAGCCAACGAACTCCTGTATTGACAGAAATTGATGGCTTAACAATGCCTTTGCGTGCGAAAATTGTCTGCATCTCCGGACTTGCAACGATGTCCACAACGTCCTCTGCTTTCAAGAACCCTCTTGCTGCCTTTTCCATCATCCGGCCCTTTATTTCCTCGGCAATATCTTCATCATCAAGGACTGTCCTGCGCTTCCGATTTAGCCGGGGGATGGGGAGGTCCCTCCACCTCAAGAAGTCGATAACCCATTCGCGGATGCGTCGTGCATGATTTGTTCCACGTCCCTTTGTCTTGGCCACAAGATCTGATGCTTCCCTCCAAGAATATCCCAGGTTGTTATCTGTGTAGAGGTTTAGGAGTCCAATCATCGCTGTGATGCGACCCCGGACAGCCACATCAAGATTGCCATTTTTCACATCCTTCGCAAGTTGTGTTCTTGCCTCCCGAAGATTGGAATGATCATGTAGGAGCTGCAATGTGGAATCAGGCTCGTCTCGGGATAATTCTTGCTGTGCCAGGACAGCATCACATCGAAGATCTTCAAGCCTTTTGCGTGCGGTATGCATCAGCAAAAGATCCATCTGCTTTTTCCCTCTTAATTTAGCTTGAAATGGTGAAATGTGGGAATATTGCAAATTCTATGTATTCATGACGTAGCCCTTTTTAATGTGATTCAAATGAGCCCTCAAGCATGTAAATTGGACAAGAATTGACTGAGTTATGCTTAAAACAAAAAACAAAAAAATATGGGCTTATTTAGCTTGAGAGCTCTTGGAACACTAAAAAGCCATTTTAAGGACTTTTAAGCCATTTTCAAGCAGATGGATCTTTTCCTGATGTGTATTTCCTCCAAGTCGTTTCCTGTCCTGTCTTCGCTCATTTGCTGACTTGTATGGCCCCCGTCACTGCTCTCCTCGGACGCCATGCATGTGTGGTGTCTGAGATGGAGCTGGCTGTCGATTAGAGTCCCAGGTAAGTTTCCTTCAGATCCCACGTCAGAGGCGTCGGCGTCGCTGACACTGATGTGCGTGCAGGCATCTTGGTTCATTTGATTTTCTTCGTCAGAACCTTCTTTTGACTCTTCTGGGTCAATGATCTTGTTGAGTTCCGGTGTGCGTTTGTCTTGTTTTACTGGCAAACCCTTGCGTCTCATGAATTCATCCAAAGGGAAGAACCCTTTTGACTTCATCTCTTCACAGGCTTTCTCGCGACGTTTGAGAGTCCTTTTGGATCGTTTTGTGTACTTCCCTCGCTTGTTTTTCTTTTCCTCCTTCAATGCAATGACTTGTGCTTCTTGGAGAGCTCGGGTGAATCTTCTTAGTTCAGATTCTTCTTCAATGTCAGAGGACTGGTCCGAGACACACAGATCAGGATCAGTGTCATCCTCATCTTCATAGAATTGCCTGATAGATGGTGTGATCTGAAGACGTGAACAGAAATCTGTCAGGTCTGAGTCCAGAATGGGCAGGTTGGAATCAAGAGGGGTGCTTTCCCTGCTGCCAGCAGGTGAGACTGTTTGGGGCCTTTGGGCTGCAACTTTTAAGTCTTTTTTCTGGTGACACTGGGATAAACTCACTTTGATTTCTCCTCTGATTAGCAATCTGTATGTTTTGGGCATTGGCCCTTGACGACTTTTTTTTCCGCGGCATTATTGTTGAGTTACATAATATTTCATCAGGACTGAAACAGCATGTGAGTGGTTACGTGGCATGATTATGTAACCAGATATGGCTACGTGGCATGATTATGTAAGCGGCAAAATCGTTCAACAAAAAACATAAATCCTATTTATTTGGGTCCTACAGTAAAATAAACACATTTGGTGAAAAAAAAAAAAAAAGGGTTTCTTCTCTATCAATACTATATTTTTTAAAATTCTGCCACTCAGTAATTTTAGAGGGACATTATATCTATCAGTACTGAGTGCTAGAAATGACATTTATTGAGATGTGGAGACAGAGAAGCAGAGGCATCAGACGGGCAGAATCTGCTTACATAACCCGTGCTGGTTCCTGATGGGGTCTGCCTTAACGTACTGATTATCACCTAATGTGTCTTGGATTTAATGTAGGCCAACTTGTGCCGCCGGCGCCCTGGCCTGTCATATCGTGACGTGCCACGTGGCTAATGAGAAGAACCCCCTACAGTACTGGCAATGGCCTTTCCTTTTCCCGGCCCGCGGAGATGCAAGCGCTACTTCGAATATGCTGCCGCGTCGAAGCGAAGTTTTCGCCAATGTTGAACTAGATGGGGCCAAGGGGGCCTTACAAATCATGTGAGAACACTGTCTTACACGCGTGTTGTGCTCCGACTATGTGGCACTGCCTCACCTTAAAACAGTCCCCAAAATGGTCACACCTCACGTTTCCTCCTCGCTCCCCCCTCCCCAACCATCTCCATTCCCCTTCGAGGTGGCGGACGTTGTATACCCTATTAGACTCTGACAGAGGGCCCATCTATACCACCATCACTCTACCACCTAATCACTGCCCCTCGTTCCCTCGTTATCTGCCAAACCTTATCACGACCAAGCGCCTGAACCATGTTCAACTTACGAGCGCTTAAGCTCTTCACCGCTATTGCCCTCGTCGCTACGTCCGTCTCTGCCCAGGGCCACACCTCGGAGCAGTCTGAGGCAAATATCACAGGTGCGCATTATCGCCGTTCGCCACTTCCTTTGTCGTTCTTCACTAAAAAAAATTATTTCGAAGACCCGAACGCAGAGTGCACAGTATATTCTTACCCTCCCGTTGCCCAGAATATACAGAATTTCCCAACGGTATGGCAGCCTGCGACTCTCCTCTCGACCGATAGCGCTGGCCAAGCGATGTGGACGAAAATCGCGCCTAACGTTCCGAATATCGCACCCAAGGGCCAGCTCAATGGAAGCTCAATCAACGAGACGTACGATTTAGTGAACGATCCTGACTGCTGTGAGTGGCGTTTCTCTGCTCTGCTCTGCCATTTCAAGAGGGGAAGGGGGAGGGGGGGAGGAGGGGAGGAGTGACCGTCAGAGTCACAGATGGGACTCGTCCTTTCGGGGACATGCCGCAGGCACGCGGCTGCGATTCAACAGTTACGAGACCATCGCACGGAAAACCCCGGAGCCATGTCTTTACGCCCTTCCCCCCGTCACAGACGAGTTAGAATTCGCAACTCACCATTTTTCCTTATTCGGTTAGGGTGGACCGCCCGTCAGTGTACTACACCGAAGCTCGCGGGACTTCCCTCAGACATCGCTAGCATACCCGAACCCAGGACGATGGGCTATGCCTTCGATGACGGGCCAAACTGCACGCATAATGCCTTCTATGACTATCTCTCGAGCGAGAAGCAGAAAGCGACAATGTTCTACATTGGGAGTAACGTTCTCGACTGGCCGCTTGAGGCACAGCGCGGTATTGCGGACGGCCACGAAATTTGCGCCCGTGAGTGTTCTTCCTTTTTTGGGAACTTGTTCCATAGTGACCTTATTGTGACAGACACTTGGTCACATCGTTACAGTGAGCTTCTTTTGTGCAGTATATGATTGGGCACAATCTGATGCCGCTCCCCACTCAGTGACCGCCTTCCCGAGCGAAAACGCATTCGCTGAGCTATGGTACTCGGTAAGTTCCCTATCTACCCCACACTGTCAACGCCACCCGTGCTGACTCAAACTGTCTTCTCGGTTAGATAAAGGCCATCAAACTCGTCACCGGCGTCACACCGACATGTTGGCGACCTCCCTATGGAGATGTCGATGTATGCCCACATTTCCCCGGTTCTTTTGAATATCACAATATTAACTTTACACTTTCTTTTGTCATAGGACCGCATTCGCTATATTGCCAATCAGCTGGGCCTGCAGACTATCATCTGGAAGTATGACTCGTTCGACTGGCGCGTTGGGACCGTGGTTGCGAACGTCACAGTCACTCCGGCGACTGTTGACACCAACTATGGCTTGTTCATTAGCAATCTGACTGCGGGCACGTTTGACTCGATTGGGGGCATCATGCTCACACACGAATTAAACAATTTCACGATGCAAGAGGCAATGAATTGGTATTCACAGCTCAAGACGGCGTTTGAGGTATAATGAACTCCTTTGTCAACGTCATGACCTAAAATCCTAATCCTTTTTTCTTCTTATTTGCACTAGTACATCGTTCCCATCGGTGTTGCCCTCAACAAGACTCAGCCGTACGTGGAGACGAACTACTCCTTGCCCACCTTCCAGCAATGTAAGTGTTCATCCACGCCACCACCTTCGTCTCGGTCATGCGCTGTCATGGAGATGGGCTCACCACATACCCGTTCTTTGTTCTTGTTTTCAGATATCTCTGGGGAGATTACTATTGCCGGTAACTCCTCAAGCAGCGCGTCTGGCGCGAATCCGAGCTCAAGCAGCGGCTCGAGTGCGGGCGATAAAAAGTCGTCCGCAACTACCGTCAGGGTGTCGTCTAGCGGTACATTGTGGACTCTCCTCCTGGCGGGGATGCTTCTCTCCGTATTGATGCTATGATGAACTATGAATTTGAACGGACGAACTCCGAGTCATCCCATACAATAATTCCCCTGATGAGCCCCACACTCCCTCCCATACAAACAAACTCGACTTCAGAAGCGAGACGCATCTTTTCCGACGATTCACGAACTTTGTTGTTGCTTGTTATAAAATGAACTATGATGTTGTTGTATCCGTCGCCGCAACTTTCCGGGAGCGCGCCTGGGAAGTCGACACGGACATACGTTAATCACGCCAGTGACTCCCCCCTCTTTCCTTGTTGTTTTGATAGGATCGTCGCTTCTTTCTTTTTCAAACCCCACTTGTACTCTTCTTACGACAATGATGCAGTCCAGCCGAGTAGCATTCAGGTAGACGTCTCGAGAAACCTTTACATACGGCATACCAATGAAATAAATAAATGTTATCTAGCTCCCTTCAATTGAGTCGGCATTGGGTGAATGCTACTGAACGTAACTGAACCGTGACCATCCAATCGAAAGTGGGAGTTACAGAGTGATGATGAGATAGGAAATTGAGCGCGGCTTCCAAAGATTGTGGCTCCAAGTACAGTACTGTAACAGTACTGGCGGCTCCGGTTGATAGACTTTTCTGAACGAGCAAAATGAGATCTCGAGATCCAGCGCTCAGTACGCTCAGTTGCCAGGCTGCAAGATGAGGCGGTCCGTTCACAGGCGCCCATGCTAGGGCAGAACGATCTAGACTTGTGAAGAGCGCCGGCCCGGGCTGTCCACTACACCGCCTCCACGAGGACCACATGAGGCCAGCCAACCTCTCTCCAACCACATCCAACACTTGCTCGCCAACATGGTCCTTTTTATCAACCACCTCTCGCCTTCGATCCACTAAACGAGCTAGGAAAAGTACAATAAGTGACAA